>JASGAU010359996.1:0-11861 GCA_030220045.1 Australoheros facetus | reverse complement strand
CACACACACACACACACACACACACACACACACACACACACACACAGTTTTTCTTTTAGTTCTTCAAATATAAACAGAACAGGAAATTGAGTGACATGGCCCATAACCTGCCCACTTACATCTTCAAGGCAGTGAACTTTTTTTTTTTTTTAGGTTCTGCCAAATGATGCTGTTTACAGTTTATCAACTCATTCATCTTTTTGTGAATCAGACATGCAGCAAAAGTGCTGATGCTTCAAGCAAAAAAAAAAAATCCAGTGAGCTAGCTGACATTGTTAAAATAGTAAAAAGCAAAAGAAAACAATGCCTTATGAATGCTGGAACATTTTCCTTCAACACTGCAGAAATTTGATAAAAGATAAAATACAAAAATACTGTAAAATATTTGTAAGATTTAACAAAAGTTACTTCAGCTCGAAATCAATATGGTGAAGTAAAAAGTACTTATTTTTTTTATTATTTGTATATACTTTCCACCACTGCTGATAGAGAAAAAAATCCAATATGTGCTTTGAATGATTTCTGGAAAGGAAATTATACTCCTGCTCTGGCAGGTTTTATCAGTTATAATAATAGTAGAAGCTCAGAGATAGCAGGAGAAGAAGTGGTAACAGTACTGAATATATAACTTTGAATTATTCCTTTAGTTCTTTTTCCTTTAGAGTAGTAGATATATGTATATGTGCACACATGTTCACACACGCACTACAGCACTTTGAGTCAAATGTAAAGGCACAAACTCCAAAATAAAAGGTTTTTAAAGTGGATGTGATTTAAGTTAATTTGTGACTTTTTGACTTAGGTATGATTTGTATTCTTGTTTGCATTATATATACACATAGACTGACCTTGTTCATGACTTTCTGTTGCTGTGTGTGGTTCTGTCTCAGTGACACCACCTCCCTCCACAGCACTTCATTCTGCCTGCAAACAGGAGGGGAAACATTAGTGAGAGCAGAGACGTAGAACAGACAGAACAAATCCTCGTTTAGCTTTATTGTAGTTCAGTTTCACCTGATTGAAAGTCTCACCTGAACACCTGAAGCTTATGTTATAGCTAACTTTATATAGATTGTCTGTTTTAAATGGTAAAGTTAAACAGTAAAACCACAGGTTTAAATGTGATGCAAAGAAGAGAGTACAGCCAAGTCTTCCATGTAGAAAATTAGGATTTTTTATTTCTTTTTAACATCAGCTGTTCTCCAGTTGCCTAAAAACAATCCACTCTGAAGTAATGCACACTAGATTCCTGACTTCTTTGTTTTGCTATGAGGTGTGCAAAAGTTTGCAGGTTTAAATAATTTGGCTGCTGATTGCAGCACTGGTTACAACCTAAGTTGGCCCCCAAGCGGCGCGATAGACTGATGATTGTAAATGGAGAATGTGTGCAGCGTAGCTAAAACTGCCTTTGTTGTGGGTTTTAGTCCTCTCATTGCTAACTTGCAGTTAGTATTTAATGTCAAACACAAGAAAGCAATACAGTATCTTTCTGCTTAGAGTTTGTATGTTCTCCCCATGTCTGTGTGGGTTCTTTCCAGGTACTCTGGCTTCCTCCCACAGTACAAAGACATGCAGTTAGTGGGGTTAAGTTAATTGGTGATTCTAAATTTCCCAAAGGTGTGAATGTGAGTGCAAATAGTTGTTTGTCTCTCTGTGTTACCCCAGCAATAGACTGGCGACCTGTCCAGGGTGTACCCTGCCTCAGGATAGGCTCCAGCCACCTGAATTTGATAAGTGCAAGAAGATAGATGTTCATCATCCAACTGCTAACACAATGAGTTTCTGTGATGGAATAATGTCAGCGTCTATACTCAAAAATGTTTATGAGGGCCAAGAATCATGGTTCATTCCCACACGTTTGCATATGTATCCATGGGAATCTACTCACGTGCTCAACCTTTTGAAGAATATTGCTGGTGGCGAGTGCTTGTGCGTGTGCATGTTCGTTTGTGTGTGTATGTGTGTGCTAGTCAGGTGAGCAGGTGAACATTCTCTTCTCTCATTAGCAAACAATACAGAGCACAAAGCAGCTCCATCACACAATAGACACAGTAGCTATTTTCAGTAACAATAGTCTCTAGAGAAAAAGTCGGGTCATCCACTGGGTGATTTGTTCCAACTTAGCAAGAGGAACAATAGACAGGTTAGCTGCTGTTCTGACACAATCCCTCTCTTAAACATGATCCAAAGGAGGGCGTAATGTGTTTGTGTGTTTGTGTGTGTGTGTGTGTGTGTGTGTGTGTGGGGGGGGGTGCTTTAAGACTGTAAGACATCACTGTAGCATGACTATATTTACTTTCCAAAAGACAACAAAATGGGTTTCTAACAAGGCTGCAAAGTTCAAAGGAAAATTATAAGATTTTTCACTAAATAACTCTGAAATAGGTTTTCAATCCGATTATTGCAAATGTCACACTGAAAACACAGAACAAGAAGGAAAGATGTTGATTCTCTGTCAGGGTCAGTGTAAAGCTGACCTCACCAGTCACACTTGTATAACTCTGGCAGCATGGCTGAACTAAAGAGAAAGTAGACCCAGGGGCAAAGTAATGTTTTTGGTTTTTTTGACACCCACCTTCACGTGATATGCGCAGTTATGTACATACTTTCAAGTTCCCCCCTGAGCAGGTGCTCTATCGGAAAACAGTCTTACAGTCACTCTATGTGAGGGGCTATACTGATGAAAGCATGTTGTTTATTATGTAAGCGTGACAGTAAAATAGGATCTAAGAAGTCCAGTTAATGTGACAAATCAGTTTAAAATGTCATCAGTACTAAAACATCTTTACTACACTTTAATAATTGTTAGTTAATATGTAATATTACCACCTATAGCCTTCTAGAGAATTACATAATACTCTTCCACAATTATATAATAGTTAACTTTGCCAATATTAGTAAACAAAATAGAATATAAGCAAATAACAAATTTCTTGTATGTGCTTATGAATGTCTAAAAATTTACAAATGTGTTTGTTGCATGAACAATAAAACCAGTTTAAAGTGATTTGTAGAATTTCTGGTGCTTGAATGAAATTAATGAGTCTTTTTGCGACCGTGGATACAATTCACATTCAATGTGAACTGCACTTTGAGCTAGTTCAATAAGGCCCTGTGTCCTGATTTTTGGAACACTGCACTCCACAGTGTCACTTCTATCTTACCGACAAATCAAAATCAAGAAGACTCATGATATCAAAAGAGCAAATAATGGTGGCTTTTGTAACAACCAAACTGCAGATTAGAAAAACTAACTACAAGTAAAGGAGACCAATTTGTTAGTGTGCTAAATGCTTGTGGGGTCACAAGCACACATACATGCACTCACACACACACACACACACACAGAGACACACATTCTCTGTCCTTACTGCTTCATGTCCTGCATCTGACACTCCATGTTGTCCTGTTGTGTTCTAAGAAGCTGAACTTCATACAGCAGTTTGCTGAGGTCCTCCTGACGAACTTTAGTCTCTTCACTCTTCACTATGGACACCTGCAAACATGATGTTCAGTGTTTCTTGGTAACTCATGTCCAACATACCATACATGTTTTATATTTGTTCTAATAACCATTGGATTAATTATAAACAAATCTGATTCAGAGACATTCATATTTCCCTCAGGATGAATTTTAATAACTCGATAATGACAATTATCAAGCACCATTATCTCGTCAATTGTTTTGTACTTATTTTGATACATTAATCTCTTGCAGCTTTTTTTATTGGATTTTTTTGAATGAATGATGCATGTTCTTGAAGTGTGCTGCCCATATTCTCAGACAAATCTGAATCCACTATAACTATGCCATACATCTCATTTGTGAGCACAACAACAAAAAAAGCTCTTGGGAAATTTTTACAAGAATGATAGTTTTTGCAATTTGCTTTCATTTCATATCTATAAATTACATGAGTCATTTTTTTAAACTCCTTGTTCTGAATTTAAAAAAAAAATCAGTATTCAGTTTATAAGATGTGTCTTATCAAGAGAGTGAGAAAAAAGAAAGAAAATTATAATAGATGCATGGAGCAGGATATAATCTTGAATGACTGTTTCTTAACAGTTTGCATTCAACTCTCTAAACATGCAGCCTCACCCAACTGTGCCCACAGCACGGTCTTGGATTTAAATATAAACTTTGTACTGACCAGCTGTGCTTCTGAATCTTGGCTTTCATATTAAAACCTTTATTGGCTCTGATAGAAGCAGCTTTCTTGAAAATAGGTAGCTTTAATAAAGAAACATTTTAAAATTGAAAACAATGTAGAATAATAAAGAACTCCTTCACATGCTTCAGTCACATGTGCACTCAGTACAGTCAAGGATGCTCTTCCCATCAGCATCCATACCTTTCTCTTGATGTGTTCCAGCATGTGCTCATGACCCTGGAGGAAGTACAGGTGTTGGAACTCTGTGTCATCTCTCTCAGGTTTCACCAGACCGCTCTGCTCAATGTTCACCACCTTGCGAAAACCATCTGTAAGCGCAAAGCAGAAATAAAAAGATAAATATGAAGAGAAGAGAAGAGAAGAGAAGAGAAGAGAAGAGAAGAGAAGAGAAGAGAAGAGAAGAGAAGAGAAGAGAAGAGAAGAGAAGAGAAGAGAAGAGAAGAGAAGAGAAGAGAAGAGAAGAGAAGAGAAGAGAAGAGAAGAGAAGAGAAGACTCACACATGTTGAGTTGCCGAACGAAGCTTGCCATGTTGTTATGTTTAAAGTACTTTGGCAAAACTTCCTTGGCAAAGCGACCCTGGTCAAACACATGAAAACTGGTCCCAGTCTGAAATGGAAAAAATAAACAGAAATTTTTACACAGTCTCTGTTCTTACCTCACATTACAGCTTGAGAGAAATAATATTTAAATGTTATCAATAAATTAGTCATGTACTTACTAATTATATACTTCATCATTTTTGAGTTGACCTAAAGCTTTAGCACAGCACAGCTCAGTGCGGCTGAAAACACAAGTTTTCCAGTGACTAACGCACGATTGTAGTTGTTTGAGATTGTTCTGAAGTCAGATTTAGTTTGAGGTTAAAATCTGTAACTTTTAGCCTATTCAAAGGTAATTGAAATATGCTTACAACTGCTACACAAAACGACACTTATTTTAATCTGCCATCAGATTATTTGAGTAGTGCATAAGATTCCATTTCTGCATTTAAGGATCTTATCGTCTCAGATGTCTGGACAAGCTCTGTCATAGCTGAGTTAACATCAAGTTTATATAACTTTAAATAATAAGAAGAAATCAGAAGTGCATTTGGAATAACTGAATGATGCAGGGGGTTCCTCTACAGATGACACACCTTAATAAGAACTCATCTTATTCAGCAAAGGCAATGTTGACAGTGTTACTCTGTGTATCCCCCACAATATGAGATCTATTCATCATCAGCGACATTCAGCTCAGTCAGATTCTCTCTCTCTCTCTGAGGCATGCTTTCTCTCTCAGTCTCACTAAGCAGCTGCAGCAAATATTTTTGCTTTAAAAACAGTATTTTTTTTAGTCTTGTACATACTGTAAATACCTAACATTGTATAATTCGTTCAACACCTGAAATTTGTGAACCACAGACGCTGCACTCTGGCTCTACTCTAGCTACAGGTGGATTGGACAGCAGCTGTTTTTTGTTCCTTTAAAGAAGAACAGTGAAAATTTCTTCCCCTGTTTATCAAAATTCACAAATTGCTGTCATAGAATTTGTAAAAGGCTGAAACATAATTTTAAATCTAATCTAAGAAATGGTTTAATATAACCATTTACAAGCTGTATGATAAGACTGGATGTTCATAAGAACATATTCCTGTAAAGTAGTGGCACGTTCATCTTGCACAGACTTACACGGACATTTTGAGGATAATTTAAATTGGTTTGAATTGTTTAGTGTAAAAAGTGGGATTTAATCATAGTTGCTCTGCCCAGTGCATTCAAACCACAACCACAGCAGTTCTCCTGCCACTCAGTTCAGGAATTGTCATTTTTCCAGAGGTAAGCTCCATTTAATTATTGTTGTTTTGCATTATGGTTCCCAAACTATGTCAACTTTATGGTGTTGCAAGTCAAAATAAATATACGTAGCAACTGAAAAGCACTCACTGTTGTGGTTTTGATTTGACTAAGACCAAAGATGAAAATGGTAAATTAAAATGCATTTTAATCTGTAGACATAATACAAGTAATGGCATATATAAGTCTTTAAATTGGATAGATTAGAATTTAAAAAAGGAAACAAAGTGTCAGTTCATATATTTAGACCTCTCATAATATTTCAAACTTGAATTTGAATGTAATGTGTTTGAATGAATGTGTTTAAACCTAAATAATTGTGAACCAGATATTGAGTATATAAGCTAATTTTGCTCTAAAATAGAGTAAATGTAATTAGCGCAATACTGTAGAATATAAACTATTTTCCTTGCGTACTTATTTTGCATTTACTTAATATTTTGTTACTCTTGATAAATGCCACACATTTGAACTGTAGCTTTTATTACGATGTACTTATTTATTTTGTTTGAATTTAGTTTATTTTATACACTAAAAAATTGTTGCTAAATCTAGTACAATGGATCTTTTCTGTTAAGACATCAATTTTATTTATTTTTTGCATAGTCATGAAAAGAATAAAAAATTGTTTCACTTAAAGAGAGAGTTTAAGTATAAAAAAGATTATGGAATATTTTAAAAATTATTTTATGTCCCATAAATTTATCATGTGTTCCCTAAAGTGTGGCAAGGTTGAAACCCCCAGGATCTAAAGGCCAAACTGGCCACAAAATCAAAACATGTCAATGCATCTGCAACAAAGCATCATACATGCGCAATAATAAATACTTTGAGAGGGATTTTTCTGCAAAGTCACGCAAAAATCCCCATTGAGGGAGCAAGACTGAAAGTACCTGCGTCTAAATGAACAGAATTAGTTTATTCTTTAAGCTGCGATCAATAATTCCTATCTCTGTCGTTGATTGTTCATATATGTTATTACAATATTCATATCATACTGTAATATTAGGAAAATAAAATAAAAGTGTTTCTTGTTCTCTGGAGACATTTCACATTAATGCATTTTTGCGTGTAATGAGGAGATACACAATACTGTCTGTGTAAAAAAAAATGCATGAGTGAAATGTCGGGCAGGTAGATGGTCACTTCTTCATAAAGTGACGAAAAGCATTTTATTACAAATAAAGGATAATCCATGAAACATAAAAAATGAAGAAACTGTTAGTTTTAGTCAAAAATTAAAGAAAAAAAAAAATCCAGACATGAGGAATCAAATTGTTCTTAGCTTACTATTTAATGCAGCTTAAATAATAAGCTAAAGGACACAGGAACGTAGCCTTGAAACTTAAACCCTTGTTAGACAGTTAGAGCACCTGTTGGATAGCCTAATAAATCCCTAATAAGGGTCTTGCAAGAGTAAGATTTTTTTGTACTCTTAAAGCTGGATTGCCTGTGACAGCATTTACAGGTTGGTCTTATGAGGATGCAATTCTTTATAAACTACTCTTAAAAACTGTGTTTTGTGTTCTGTGTCCTTGTTATACATATATATACTGTACTATAGCATAAAATTGTGTAATATGCAGTACTACTAAGAAGACAAATAATAACAAACAATAATACAGTCTTTTAAAGACTGTATCTCTTGCAAACTACCAGAAGTTCTAATTGCTTGCATTACAATATCGTGTAGAGTTTGATCAGAAAACAGACTCACAGCACTCCAGCAGATAAGGTGGTTAGTATCTGGGTCCTCAACCAGGGTCCACAGCTTAGTTAGAAAGGCTGGAACATTACTAGTGTAGCTGCCATCTACACCAACTGCACCTGGAGACTCCTGCATAATGGCACCTGTCCGCTCCCAAGACCACTCACAAGGAAACCAAATGTATAAATGTATGAGTGTGAGCGTGTGTTTGCCTGTATATGTGCACGCCCCCAAACTAGTCCATGTTTGATGAACTCCTCTTCTGAAGATCCCTTACTGATAATCCCAAGTTTTTCTCAGTACCTTTGATTCCATTTCAGTCAGTAAGCGAGTCTCACCAGTCGCTTCTGTTTTTTCTCTTCTCTTTACTTGATTGTTGGATGTGTTTCCTTAATCTGCCTTCACCTTATTTTTCTCTTCTACTGTCCTCAGTACCGCATCACCCATCCAACTGAAAGTCATCACAGAAGGTCCATGTCAGCACACGCACAATTCAAGCCCACCCCCCACCCCGGCCTCTCACTGACAATCAAGAGACCGCCCAGCAACACAATACAGCATCCACACAAAAGCTTCAATAACACACCACTGTCCTACCATCAACTGGTAAAACTGAACAGAGTGCAGTGTGCCTGTTTGCTAGGCAGAAAAAAAAAAGAACTGATTCATTTGTGAGAATGATCACAAATGTCTTGATGTCATTATTAAGTAGATGCATAGTGTTTGTACAGTAAGACCACAGCAACAGACCTACTTTTTAATAATGTGATTCACTCACAAACAAATGCTACAGCATTTCAAAGATTGGTGGTAATATAATGATGGGTAATATAATTCCACAAAGCAGATCCATCACTGTGGCTTTAGCCTCAAGAGATTGATTCCTGGCATCTGTCTTTTCTTTATTTAGGGGCCACCATCAGGTCAAATTTTAGAATGTATACAAAGAAATATTAGCACCTAACTTGAAGATTCCCATTTAACTAATGAGGAAGCAGGCTCGTGTTTCCCACATTTAATATCTAGGGCTGAAATATGAAGCCTACACAAAAACTGTGCTGACACGGGGAGCTGTAGCGGACAGCTTTCTGCTAAACTTCTGCCACTGAGTGGTTGCTATGTGTGTGTGTGTTGCACATACATGTATACAGTATATGGATGCACCTTCCTATGCAAGCTGCTAGCCTTAGTGGATAACTAAGCACTTCACCCTCCTGTCCAAATATGAATACATACCGTAGTTTTATGTCTGTCGTGTTGTATGTTAGTTTGTAAATAAGGATCTGATTAATTAAAAGATCAGTTAATAGTCAAAGGCAAAAGTCTTGACCACTGACAGTAATTTCTGTCTCCAATAAAAACAACACGGTAACGGCTAAAAAGCTAACATTGACGCTTCAGTTCACAAACCAATTCGTGACATCATGGTACATCGTACATCTTTTATGTTCAGTGTGTACAGCATAAATTTATTGGTGCTGACCAAATATTTGTTACTGTTTATTTCAACTTCATACCAACAACAAGGCAAAAAGTATTTCAAAGCTGAGGGCCAGGAAACTGGATGCTTATAACGTTTGATGAAACTGAGTGGAAATGAAGGGTTGCTTATAATTTTCTGGTGGTTTGTAACTACCAGAACTACCAGAGAGACCGTTTATCATCCACAAAGTGATTTGATCTTGTGTGGATTCTTTTTTTTATTGTTTTGTTTCAGTATCAGGATTACGTTTTTATTCAAAGTGTTGCATTGTGGCCCATCAGTCAGTTCCTCTGAGCTGGATCTTCATGTGGTATGGTTTGGGGGTCTGTGTTAACCCAAAGATGGGAGTGAAGTCTGGTTCTCCTGCATCTTCAGGCCAGATGAACTTAAATCTCCTCAGCAGAGTCACCACAATGAGGAAGAGCTCCATACGAGCCAGACCTTCTCCGAGACATATCCGAGGACCTGCAGTTTAAAATACCCACAAACACATGCCTTAAATCCCACATATTTTCTTTAACTGGGTAATATAAACATGTGAATTAAAAATGAATGTACCAGCAGAGAAAGGCATAAAGGCTTCTGGTTTAACAAACTCCCCACTGGCACTGAGGAAGTTTTCAGGGTTAAATTCACGGGGGGATTTCCATTTTCCCTCCTCAAACAGCACTGACGACAGGTTGGGGATGACGATGGTTCCCTAAAGAACACAAAAACAACTTTCACCCCCTCACATATGCGTCCAGTTTCCAATGCTGCAAATATACGTCACAATCAAGCAAATTATGTTCTATTTTCTTTATATTTACTTTGGGTATGGAGTATCCCATTAACTCTGTGTCTTTAGTAGTGCGGTGGAAAACACTGAGTGGAACAGTGTTCGCCATCCTCTGGACTTCATGAATAACAGCCTGCATGACAAATACATTACAAGAAATAGAAAGAATGCATTGTTTTATGACATGTTATTTCAGAATAAATATGAATATGATACCTGCACATAGGGCATCTGGTGTCTATCTTCAAAACCGGCTTGATCCTTCCCATCCAGAACTTTGTCTATTTCCTGCTGACAGCGTTCTGAGAAATAAAGTCAACGTCATTAAGTGAAACCAAAGAACTGTGTGAGACATGTATGCAACCTCAGTTTTAATAATAGAAATAAAAAATTAATATTGAATGCAATCATTTGCACGTTTCATAAACCAATATTTTATCCACAACAAAATATGGAAATATTAGCTTATAGGTTAACCACCAACAGGTCAGTAACATGACTGGTTGTAACATCTGTAATAAGATCTAAGAGAGTTTCTCAGAAGTAAAGATGGGCTGATGTTCACCAATCTGCAAAAAAAAACTTGTATGTACAAATTGTGAAACAATTTCAGAATATTGTTCCTCGGTGTGAAATTGTGACGCCTTTGAATATCTCATCATGTACAGCACACATCATCAAAAGATTCAGAGAACCTGCAGAAATCTCTGTGTGCAAGAGACAAGGCTGAAAATCAGCATTGGATACCTGTGACCTTTGAGCCCTCGGGCGGCACTGCATTAAAGTCATGATTCTGTCATGGAGATTACTGCATGGGCTCAGGAACACTTCCAGAAATTACTGCCTGTGAACAGTGTTCACCGTGTCATCCACAAATGTAGGTTAGCACTCTGTTTTCCGGCTACATGGCTCAGGAAGTTGAGCGGCTCGTCTACCAACTGGAAGGGTAGAGGATCAATCCCTGGCTCCTCCTGACCAAAGCATCCTTGGGTAAAATACTGAATCCCAGTTCCCTGATGCATCCATCAGAGTGTGAGCTTGTGTAAATGTTAGATGAAAGCAGAGTGTGCTTTCCCACCCTGCTTTGCACAACAGCAGCATAGCTGTTGCCAGTTCTGGCATTCTAGGTCAAATGCCAATTGGGCTCCATGATGCTGGACAGTGAGCAGAAGGCCCTCTAGAGGATGTCGGAAACTGAAACTGATTAACAACTTCCTCTGCTTCCCAGATCAATATCTCAGAAGTTTAACTGAGTTGATGCTAAACTCTGATTAAAAAGTATTCCTTTAAATGTTTGAGCAGTGTATACTATAGCTGCCTTTGCCTGTAAGAGTGTCAGTGAGCAGTATACTAAAGAACAAATCATTGCAGGTACCGTGCTGTCTTTGAGTACCTGCTTTGTCAGTAAAGAACAGTATTGATACTGTAGTTACTTTTTTTTTAATCCTGAACCTTTACTGTAAATCTGTATTGTCTAAAATCTATTGCCCAGATGGTGTTATATCCCATCATTCCTGCAGGATCAAGAGGTCATTAGTTTTGCAGGTATTTGTTCACAACGCATCAAATACGTACCTAATCCGTAAGATTATAAGATTATAATAAGACATCATATAAAAGCATACCCTGAACCTCCGGGTAATTCATCAGGTAAAGGAAGGCAGCAAGCACAGTGTTTGCAGTTGTGTCAGTTCCAGCATAGTGAAGATCCAAAATAAATGCACAGAGCTGGTCTTCAGAAAATGATGAGCCATCATTTCCTCTCTTTGGAGGCACAGGAGAGACGAAAAGAGTGAGTAAAGTTTATTTTTTAAAATTTCATTAGCATCAGCTGTTTCACACTCACACACACACACACACACACACACACACACACACAC
>JASGAU010359990.1:0-12984 GCA_030220045.1 Australoheros facetus | reverse complement strand
GCTGCGACCAGTTGTGGGTCTGGGAGCTGGCTGATCCCTCCCCTTACGTTGCGTTGGTGGATGTATAAATAAGCAACTGTTGGTCAGCTCACCACTATTTTCTGCTGCTCCCATGTGGCCAAAAAAAAAGCACTTATGACAGGTTTGACTTTTAATGCCTGAAGTTTACAACACCGCTGACAATAATGTCACAGGATATTATGTCTTGATATTTTTAGTCGTCTGATCATTCACTGTGGCTTTAAATATAGAAAGTAGCTGAGTCGCAGTCTTACGGACACATCTCATATCTGGAATTGTAAAGTGAGATCAGCAGATTATCCTATGCACACCCGTGCATAATATGGTAGCACTTTGCCTACACAACACATGCATGGTACACAAGACAGAAGATATGCAGGACATGAGCTGACTTATGAACCTGTGGGAAGTGCACTCGTAGTGTCACTCATGGTGTAATGATAACTACGACAGTCACTGTGGCTGTGGACCTCATAAAGTATCACTCACACAGCCTACATTGACAAATTCACACACAGGGAAGACTTCCTTTTGTTGCTGGTTAACACTTTAACATTATCTCCTGCTTTGGGGTAAGTAACTGAAAGCCACCGCAATTTACTTCTAGAGACGCATTTTGTTCAAAGGAGAGTTGCACTGATGGGATCATAAGTTGTAGTGAAATTCTGTTGTTCTGGTTGTCTCTGTGTTTGTGTTCATCTGTTTTACAGAAGAACTCCTCAAGCATCAGTCTCTGAAGCATGTCTAAACTCCCTGCTTCAATAAGTGTATATTTATCCATCCATTTTCTTCAGCAAATGTTAGAAATTAAATTATGCTGATCCATGCTCTGATGCACACTGTGCTTATCAATAATGGTGTTGTCTCTAGCTGCATTTTTATGAGCTTTTCCAAAGTGCATAGCACATTTATGAGGTGATCTTTTTAATGGGATCTAGTAATGTTCAGGGATTCGGAATCACCTGCCCACAGAGACCTGCTGTATTGTTTATGTCCTCATACCAGCTCTCTGTTGTAGTGACTGCACCCATATTTCCCACTAAACTGTAGGAAATGATGGTTTGTCTTTATTGTCCTCACCAGCAATTTGATTAGTTATGAAAGTAGAAGCATTCTACTAGAGCACGGGTGACTGTGCACTCCAGAAACACATTTTTTTTCTCCTTTACCTGGCTTTCTGTTTTGTCTTGTTTTTACTTACTACATCACAGCTTTTGTCCAACAATCTCTTTTCTGACCCACACCGATGCACTTACTTTAATGCTCACTATTCTACAGAGACCTACCTGTTAAATTTAACCATAAACACAACCCCATCAGGGCACGCTGTTGCTCCTTTTTTTTTTTTTTTTTAACCTTTTGCTTTGTTTCCTAAATTATGAGCTTTAATTCTCAAAACACAAATATTGGATCTTAGATCAGGCTCTTGAGCTTGACTATTAAAGGTACAAACAATCCGGTTAGGCTCTCGAAGGTCTCATCTAAAGCACTTAAATGCTGACATCGCATTCCCATTAGAGATCCTATTAGTCTCCAGTGTCGACGAGTGGGTGATGTCTTTCACTCAGCTTTTAATTCCAAAGCCAGAGGGTAACAATTTTGTTTAATAGAAGTCAGATTTAATAATTAACAGTTGATTATTGCAGGCAGTTTATATCCTAACCATTGATTATTGGGTGAATATATGCTTCTAATCTTAAGGATCTCCCTTAAGATTAGATACTGCTTGGTTACTTGAATTGTAAAATCGACCCCACCCTTTACCATTTTAACTCCATTTATACAAGTCAATATCTGAATTTATTTTTTTTAGTAATTTCCTGCTTTACTTTGAAATATGTTCCCCTCATTCCCCACCTGTGTCCAAAATCGTGTATATATAGTCCCGTCTTCCCTTTGTCCTGTTGTGTTTGTGAGTTTGTTAACTGTGTATTACTTGCCCCTTGTGCTTCTTTCTGTTTGTTCTTTATTATCCTTCCCTCACTGCTAACCAGACGTGGGTTGAACCTCTACGATTGGCTCATGACTCTCAATAATGATACTTGTGCCAAAATTAGTTTACTTTTCAAAATCATTTTTAAACAAAATCATATAAAAATGTATCAAATGAATGATAGATAGCTTATTTCTTATTTTTTTATTTTGTCTTTAGCGATCTTGACAAAGGTTCTATTTTATCTAATTATTTTGGGGGTCTCTGATGATCCTTCTTAAGTTAACTCCTCCCAGAAATTTTACTTCCCTTCTAGCATGAGCTCATATTTTACTCCTAAAGTGAATCTATAAAAGCTTGACCCATTTCTCTGTTGCTGTAGTTTGCTATCTTCAATGTTCAAGTTTTTCCAATTTGGAAATGATCCTCTGTGAAAACCTTTCAGACCTTTTAAAATAAAATTCCCTCCCAAACCATTTTCTCCCATCCCTTTTTGTTTCATTTTTTTCTGCTAGTGTGTCATATGTTTCACCTTTTTACACAATTTCTCTAAAACTTTCAGTTTTCGATGTGGAGAAAATGTTTCATCTACTCCGTTCTAGTCACAAAACAGGAAACTGTGGTAACAACTGTATAATTCCCCCTCTGCTGCTGCATCCTGGAGAAAAATATTTGTTTGTGTTTGTGCTACTGACTAACTACAAGAAGGCCAGATCATTTTCACTGATGTTTCATTTCACCAGTCTAACCACTACATAACAGAGCCATCAGCTGGGATATCATGTTGTCTGACACTTCTAACAGCAAGTTAACAATCCTGTTCTCTTCTTTCTCTTTTTCTTTTGTGCTGTTTCACCAACCTGACCACGGTCTATTCGCTCTCTTTGGCATGTTGTTCTCTGAAGGAGAGGAGCTCTTGGGGACAGAAGGGGCCAGGTACATGAAGATGGATGACATGAAAGACCATGATGACGATTTCCTCTCCCCCAAGAAATCACTGGAGTACGAGAGAGGGCTGGGCACAGCGTAAGGGGGGCTGGTTGGGGAAGCAGGGGAGAGAGCCAAGCTAGTAGCCTTAGACTAATAGGTGGATGGATCATTGGGGTTTCACCATAGACACACACACACACATTAAACACACTTGGGAGGAGATGCAAATAAATGTCTTAAATCTGACTTCTTTTTTTTTTCCTGCAACAGAAATTACTCGCCAGCCATTCCAAGGATCCCTCGTGTCTCTCCAGAGCCTGTTATCCTGAGAGAACATGAGATAGATCAGGTACTGTACAAAGCAGTATCACTAAGATACTATGGTGAGAAAGATTATTCACAAGTGGAAAATAGTCAAGGCAATCACCAATCTTCCCTAGAGTGGACGTCGCAGCATATTTAACCCAAGGTCAGAGTGTGCCATACTCATAGAAACTGCAAAAAATCCAAGAGCTACAGCTCAGAAAAAGACTTGTTTGAAAGGTTTACCAGGTGAAAGCCTCTTCTCTCTTGAAAAAAAACATGGCAGTACAGGTTAGCTTTGCTGAGTCGCATCTGAACAAACCTAAGTGGAGATGTTTGGCCATAAAGCAATGTGAAAACCAAACACAGCATTTCAGCACAAACACCTCATGGCAACAGTCAAGCACGGTGGTGGAGGGGTGATGATTTGGGATTGCTTTGCAACCACAGTACCTAGGCACCTTGCAGTCACTGAGTTGACCACGAACTCACCTGTATTCAAAGTATTCTAGATTCAAATGTGAGGCCATCTGTCCAACAGTTAAAGGTTGGCCAAAATTGGGTCATGCAGCAGATCTACATCAGAATGGCCACAAAAAAAAAGGAAAGAATCAAGATGTTGCAATAACCTAGTCAAAGTCCAGACCTCAGCCTAATTGAAATGCTGTGTCAGGACCTTATGAGAGCTGTGAATAAAAGAACGAACTGAAGCAATGTTATAGTGGGCCAAAATTCATCCACAAAGACGTGAGAGGCTGATTAAATCATACAGAAAACAATTGCTTCAAATTATTGCTGTTTAAGACAGTTCTACAAACTGTTGAATTATAGGCTGTGCTTAGTTTTTCACAGGACTGGATAGAGTCCTGTGAAAACTTTCTTTTTCTCATGACTGCAGTATGAGACAAATAAATCTTATAAAACATATGTATAAAACCCAAAGTAAGTGAACTTTATTTCTATAGCAGTTTCAAAAGTGTCTCATCGCTAAAGCAACTCAGTGTCTTTCATTGTCCATTAACTCAAAGTTCACTTGTAGCTTTTTGATATTTGTTCTGAGATGTCAACCATATCATCCAATCGTTATAAGAAGATGGAAGTTTCACAGTTACAAGCACTTACTGGACGAGAGACCTTCAAGTAAATAGTGCAATTTTATAGTGCAAACTGGAGATTTTACATTTAAACCATCCATGAAAGTCAAGCAGCTGTTGGTTAATAACCAATATTTTTACTTTTCGTATGTCTGTGTAGTAAAGCATACAATACATATAAAACTGTAACTGTAATGCTTATATATCTCATATTATGATTTGCTAATAAGTGTCCTCTTTAGAATTTTAAGAAGTATGTGAACACTATGTCGTATGAGAAAAATAACTTTCACAGGTCATATTATGAGGCATAATGATTTTATACACATGAAAAAAATATATTTATTTTTAATGAGCAAACACACAATTTCGATTTCTTAAACTTCAAAAAATGTACCCATAGATGACCTTTGAATGTATGATAAATATATGGTTTTTGTAATGTGACATAAAACTCTGCTTTTAGTCAAAATGTCTTTTCAACATTCACTGTAAAGCTAGAATTTTAATAATGACCTACAAGCACAGGTTTTCAGCACCCATCATGATGCTTTCCATGTACTCTCTTATAAACACGACCGTGTAAGTTTTTGGTTATTTAAATCTTTTTGTCATGAGGAGTTTTCTGTCTTTCTGTTGTAGCAACACACTCCACTTCCACTGCCCAAGGAATACGATGAGGACTCACTGATTCCCAGCAGCCCAGCGACTGAGACATCAGATAATGTCAGCCCAGTCGCCAGTCCCATACACACAGGGTCAGCACAGCAAGCGCAAGAAGAAGAGCATTTATTTCACTTCATCTCTGCTTACTATCTGTTCAGAAACCTAATTGTCACAATTGTTGTCCAAATAACAGGTTCCTGGTTAGTTTTATGGTGGACGCTCGTGGCGGTTCAATGCGAGGCAGCAGGCATAATGGTCTGCGTGTCATCATACCTCCGCGGACGTGTGCTGCACCCACCCGCATTACCTGCCGCCTGGTGAAGCCGCAGAAGCTGACCAGCCCCCCTCCACTGGTGGAGGGAGAGGGGTTGGCCAGCAGAATAATTTCCCTGGGTCCAGCTGGGATGCAGTTTCTGGGGTGAGGAAGAATCTGATTTTTTGTAACCTCCTCTAGATACAAAAGAAACACCAAAATCAGCTTATTTCTGCATTTTTAATTAAGTATTTTTTTCATTGTTTTATTTATTGCTAGCAAGGGATTTTCTGTGGTCATGTAATTTTGTATGTGTGGCAGACCGGTGATTGTGGAAATCCCCCACTTTGCTGCTCTGGGTCGTGGTGACCGGGAGCTGGTAGTGCTGAGGAGCGAGAATGGCTCAGTCTGGAAAGAACACCGAAATCGTTATGGGGATGAGGTGCTAGAAACAATCCTCAATGGGATGGATGAGGGTAAGAGTTTAAAGGTGCTATATCTGATCTCAAACTGACGCTCACTTAGGCCACTATGTAATATCACTGTTAAATAAATGCAATCATTTCATCTCCTCCCAGATTTAGAAAGTCAAGAAGAACTAGGGAAGAAGCGAATCCGCCGCATCATCTCTACCGACTTCCCCCTTTACTTTGCTGTTGTGTCACGAGTGCAGCAAGAAAGTGACCTGATTGGTCCAGAAGGAGGTTCCCTGACAAGTAAACTAGTGCCGATGGTCCAGGCCACGTTTCCTGAGACAGCAGTCACCAAACGAGTCCGTCTGGGGCTGCAGGTGAGATGGGACGAAGTGGAGAAGGAAGGAGAGGAGAGACAGAATCGTTAATGCCTGTGTTGCATGTTGGATTTACTTTGATTGTGGAATGGCATGATCTTATCAGCGCTTGTGCCAAGTTTCCTTCATTTACTTTTCTCTCCTTTGCTGTTTTGCTTTTTTTTTTTGGAGGACCTTTTTGACATATATTTCACACATTGCATGCACTTGGCACCTTTGTGTAACACTGGACTGCTCCTTTAGAATACATGTTATTATTTCTATTACTTCTTTCTTGCCAATGTGTTTATGTTACTGAACATAAGCTCTCTACTTAGTATTTTCCACACACTATTGAGATATCTAAGAAATAAGTCCACATAAGTTTATATATATTTTCAAGTTGTTATAGTATATTTACTGTCTAAAAAATGGGCAAAAGACCTTTTTTTTTTTTTTTAGAAGAAGAACAAAAGAGGAAATAATTTTTAGCTCAACTTTAACACCACACTCTGTAATGCAGTAATTTTTTAGAGGGAACATATAGGAAGCAGGACTGCATGTCCCCAACAAATCAAGGAGTTGCATACCACTACCCTGGAATCTTAACTGTAAGACTAAAATATGAACGTTTGGTAATGTGATTATCTAAGAAACAACAATCCAGTCATAAGATTACATTTATTTTGGTCGACTTTTTGCCTTCCTAATTCCTTTTAGTGTGGATGTATTTGTTTCTCTTGGGATTTCAAGGTTTTGTTTGCATGTGAATTTATTTTGACTGCTTAAATATAGCAACTGTTGCCATTTGCTTTGCAGCACACTCTTTTTTTCTGCCAAGTTTTTGTTCCTGTTCAAGACTCTGATTGCACTAATTCCTAATCCAGAATCTTCTTTCCATACAGTAGGTCAGCAGCTTAAGGGTTTTTATTATCAGACAGAAATGGGTGAATTTTGTTTCAGTAAATCAAAATGAAAAGTGGACCTTCTACTACTGTCAACGATGTTTCGGTGGAACAGGTGTTTTTTAGACGCACGAATGAAGTTATTCTTAGCTCAATAACTCTTTTAAACTAACGTGCTAATGGTGAATGTAACTGAATGCAAGTGAATTAGACATTTTTATAATATTCAGTAAATATAGCTATATTATATAGCTAACTACTTTATATTTATAGGAATATATCTGTTTAGCTAAAATGTTGTTGTAGTAATCATCTCATAAATGGCCTTGTGAAAAAACCACAGTGCCTTTTTATTTGATATCCCTTCTGTATTAATGATTGTAAAAGCTTCTTGTTAACATACACTGTTACATTTTACAATAAAAAATACTTATAAAGTCATGCAACCAGTTTCTGTTACTATTTGTTTTTCAAATGTATCTTTCCGCTTTGAAGTCTTTTATTCACTGTGGCCTTATCTCTCTCTCTCTCTCTCTCTCTCTCCTCATCTTTAATTTCTCCCCATTTGGTTCTCCTCGCTCTTATTCACTTCAACTCATTATACCTGCTATCCTTATCTTTTTTTTAAAAATCACTATTCCTTCTTCATATTTCTTTCTTTTCTTTTTTTTTAATTTCCCTTTTTCTACCACATCATCAAACCCGTGCCCCCTGTTGCGTACCCCCTCCTGCCATCTTTGATTTCCAACCTCAGGCTCAGCCAGTTCCAGATGAGCTGGTTGCAAAGCTGCTCGGTAACCAAGCAAACTTTAGCCCCGTAGTCACTGTGGAGCCTCGGCGGCGCAAGTTTCACCGACCCATCGGCCTACGTATACCCTTGCCTCCATCTTGGAGGGATAGCCCTCGAGACTCTGGGGAGGGTGACACCACCAGTCTGCGTCTGCTCTGCTCTGTCATAGGTACTGCATGCCACAGCTGTTATGTGGGTGTTTGTGTCAGTGTGAGCAGTTTGCTTCCAAAGTAAAGGAAGATTTATGTATGCAGCAAAGCTGCTTAGAAAGAGGCTTGGTTAAAATACTTGATTTAAGATGTTTTTTATGTTATTAAAACTCTGTCATCAATGGAGTTTCTTTATGACTGGTGATCACTCAGCCTGCCGTCTTTCCATGTGACTCCCAGGTGGTACAGCCCCAGCTCAATGGGAGGACATTACTGGCACTACTAAACTTATCTATGCTAATGATTGTGCCAGTTTCACAACCAATGTTTCAGCACGGTAAGTTCAGTGGCAGCTTATACAGGCCAAAATATATATGACATCATGACAAATAAATAAATAGATTATTCTAAATCTTTGCCATCTACAACCATTGCAGCAAGCCGCTTGGCCTATAGAGGCAAAGAGCAGATGCATGTGCAGCATTGTGATTGAATGTGATTGTTTTCTCCCAGATTCTGGCTCGCAGACTGTCCTCGGACAGCCGAGGCCGTGTCCTTCGCCAACCTGCTCTACAGGGAGCTGTCGGCCGTCCCCTACATGGCCAAGTTTGTGGTGTTTGCTAAAATGAATGAGCTGCGTGAGGGCCGTCTGCGCTGCTACTGCATGACCGATGACAAGATGGATAAAACTCTGGAGCAACATGAGAACTTCACAGAGGTGGCTCGCAGCAGAGACATAGAGGTCAGTTCGGGGACAAGGACGGCACTTCATACTCGTGGTATAAGTGTAGATTTTTGGGCCAAACACTGCACTAACAGTTAAAACCTCATTACACAGGGCACTCAAGATCTTGGGCCACGCTGTGCATTTATTTACATTATAGTTAATGCCTCTATCATTACAGGTTATGGAGGGGATGCCACTACACCTGGAGTGTTCAGGCAATCTTGTACCGGTGAGGAAGGCCACCCAGCAGCCTCGCTGCTTTAGTTTCCAAGCCTTCAGAGACAATCGACTTCCTGTCTCCGTTAAGGTGTTACCTTTTGACTTATCTTCAGTTTTATATTCTTTATTGATTTGTTACTCCATAAGGTCTGTCTTTACTTGTGTATCTGTCATAATGTCTTTGCTTTCACCTTTGTGTCCAAGGTGAGGGACAGCAGTAAAGAGCCCACTGGATTTTTGTCTTTCCTACGCAAATCCACCAAGTATGAGGACAACCAGCATGTGCTCTGCAACCTCAACATCACTATGCCTCCATGTATCAAGGTAAAGCTGTAGAAGAAGTCTGCTGTGTATTTATTCACATTTCTCTACAGATTTCTGACTGCAGCGCTATTGTGTTGCCGCTGACAGATTGTTGGGAGTGAAGACCGAAGGCGAACTCTGACCCCACTGGCTTTAAGAGAAAGATACAGCGCACTAAATGAGCCCGCTATGGGTATGAGTCTCTCACTCTTGTACATACCTACAACTGTCTACCTTCTTGATGATAATATGTAATACATAATGATAGCTTCATTATGTATTATCATACCACTTAATTTCCAGCCTACATAGAATCAATGAGCATCTCAGCTTTATATTTATATTTTCTGCAGCATCAATGAGTGCTATGGAAAGGACAGAGCTGAAGATGGCTGTAATTGCAGAACAGTTGGGACTGAGCTGGGCTGGTGAGTGAATCTGTTTTATGTGCAGTAAACCATCCGTGTTTATCTTATGTCTGACAAGTTTGCTAGCATGCTGCTGATTAAACAAAGTTAACACATGGTGCCCAGCCAATGAAACTAATTATTTTCTCTGCCAAGAGCCATAGCTGTTTTTTTACAGAGACTGTTCCTTCTCTTCTGCGTATGCCTCATCAGCATGACTCATACGCTATAATATATAAATATTTCCCCTGCTTTTTTGAGCTTCCCTCTGTCATTTTCTAAACAGAGTTGGCACGTGAGCTTCAGCTCAGTGTAGATGACATTAACAAGATTCGTGTGGAGAATCCAAACTCGCTGCTGGAGCAGAGCTCTGCGCTGCTCAACCTGTGGGCCACTCGTGAGGGCAAGAGGGCAAAGAGTCAGTAAATCTGAGTTTGCTGCAGAATTTTGCCTTTTTCAGTCCACTCAGAGTTTATCTTCTTTTTTCTATGCATGCCTGTGACTGTTTTTTTGTGCATCACTGCAGTGGAGAGCTTGTACACAGCTCTAAAGAGCATTGACCGCATGGACATCATCAACATGTTGGAGGGCCAGCCACCTCAGCCTGTGAGACAAGGCTCCCGTGATCTCAACAGACGTCGACACAACGACAGAGACCATCTGTCCCCTGGTATAACCAACGGTGAGCTCCCTTCACAGATCCCATGATGCAGCCTCTTCTCATTTCGGTTTCACCTTGATCTCCAGCCACTTTTCCAATAAACTTGCACGCTCTTTTCCTAAACTCCCCAAAAGGCAAAGTCAAGTTTGTTTCCCTCTAAATCACTCTGTTGTCCCCATGTCCTTCTTATTTATTCCCTGTGATGCTCTTGTGTATTAAAGCTGCCTCAAACTTTTGCAGGAGTTTTCCTCAGCAACACACAGAAGGACTCAGGACACTCCTACTGTAAGAAGAGTAATGTAGACATACAGTGAAGCACATAGAAAACCATCATTAAATGGTATACCGAGGGGTTTAATGGTGTATTGGTTCAGTTATTCCACACAGAGATAAAGAAAACATTATCTTCATATGAATCGTAATAGATTTCAAGTCTTTTTATTGTTTGGTAGTTAAGATGCTCTCAACTCATTTTGAATTACCAGTCATTTTATGCATCATAAAAAACTGTTCTATAAAATGTACTGTCATTTAGCATGATATATTCTCTCTAAAAACACCTTGTCATACATGATGGCTCTACGTAGATCATAAGTAAAACCTTGCACATTTGGCCTTCTTACCAACTGTCAGACCTCAGTCTTTTACTCCTTTTCCTCATGGTTTCATTCACATGTGCATACCCTACATCTTATTGGTTCCATTTTCACCTCTGGACTGCTGTGAGCTCCCCTTCTTCCTGGACTGGCTCCTCCTCTCTGTCTTGAGCGCAGATGATGAGTTAGTCGGACAGGTGACAGGTCCTCCACGTGAAAACTGGAGCAATAATCAGAGATGTAACAATGCATACGGATGTGACCATGACCGTTAAAGTGTGGAAAGGGAGACGTTCAGATCACAGCTGCAGTGAATCTGATAACTTTGTATCTGTCTCTTGTGTCTGTCTTTCTGGCTCCTTGCCTCCCAAAGCTCGTTCCTGCTTTGACTTGGTGGATTTGAAAAGCTGGGTATTGTTTCTTTTGCTTATTTCACAGTGTAAAAAAATAAAAGAATTGAGAGGTTTATGATTTACAGATCCAGCTTTTAGTATATTCTAAAAGCACAATAACCAAGTGATACACCCAGCATGACTCTTTAGATCATAAATAAAGTAAATCAGTAAATAAAAGCTAAACTAGAAAGGCAAGAATAAGCATTTAAATATTGTGGTGAAAAGTGAAGGACAAAATGCATGTATTTATTTTCATTTTTACTTATTTCCCAAAAGTTAGATGAAAAGAGAATGTCTCATATCTGTTAAATATAAAGGCACAATTAGCTTAGCCTGAAGGGAGACAGGAGACAGGGAGAAGCATCTAGCAATCCTGGTTCTACTTTTGGCCAGGTAACTCAGTAAAACTACAGCTTATCCCTATAAACTTAAACAACTATAAACAAGGTTTAAAAAAGTCATTAATGAACTTTTTTGATGTCCAGACAGAGCCAATCTAGAAGTTTTCCTCTGTTTTCCCACATTTATGCTAAGCTATGGTAACCAGTTGTTTTTTACTGCAGAAATGTATGGCATCAATAGCCTCATCTAACACTTAGCACAGAAAGGAAACTATTTAAGGTCAGGTCCAGTCCCCTAGAGAACAAAAGCCTATTTTTATTTAGCAAAGTAGTATTTTGCAGAAAAATTCCCTCTACTTTTTCAAAACTGTCACATCAGTTTTCCTTCAGTGTTCTAGTGTAAGCAAGCAAAGGTTTGTTCAAGACAGACTCCAGGTTACAAAATAAAACATGCACTCAGTCATAATAGTGTAAGACCTCATCCTTTAGACCTCTGAAATGGGTCTAAACTCTGTCTGCCTGTGTCTGCATGGGAAGTAGTTTGGGTCTTTAGAGTTAGTGTTGGTGCCCCGAATGTGCTTTTGGGAGCCCTGTTCTCATTCCCTGTGAATCTATCCCTCTCTTTGTTTTTCTCTGGTCATCTGCAGCCTAGCCGTCCCACTCTTCCTCCTTCTCACTCCTCTCCGAACTCTGACCTCATGTTGACCTCTGACCCACATCTTTAGCTCTTTTTTTTTTCCGACAAGTGCATTTTCTTTTTTTTCCTTTTATTTTTCTCCCGACTCTTGAAATCCCCACCTTTTTAAGTGTCCGCTCTGTGACAGATACCCCTCACACAGACTGTGTACTCAGCACCCACTGGGAGGGGGGAGGTGACCCTCACTCTCTCTCACTGTTTCTGTCTGTGTTCATCACCCTGTTTTATATTCCTCTTTCTTCCTTGCTGCTCTTCTCTGTTTCCCACTCTATCCTTTTCCTCTTTTCCCATCCCTTCTTTCCCTGCTCTCCTGCATGTCAGCATGTGCACAAAACTTTGCTCATCGCTCATCTCCCTCGTGTTTGCACGGAGACACCGGGATAAGGGGCAGCTCTGACATTGGCCTGTTGGAGATGAAGCTTCAAATGCTGCATCAGTACGTTATGTTGCCTGACAAACAGACATGTGTCATTGCATGGCATGTATACTGAGAATGACTACAGTCTGTCTCTGTTACTCCTCAATGATCTGTCTTAAGGGGGGATACAAAAAGGCCACAGACCTTTTTTGTGAACTGTGTCTGCTGTTCATGTATGAATGCTGTGGTTGTTTTGTGTGTCGCTGATTCTACGTAAACCTTGTCCATCTTGTTTTGTGCAACTATATGTCTTTAATGTCTTTGTGAGTGATAATCAGTTTGAATTTGTTCTGCCTCTTTTTCTAAATGTGCTCATTGATTAATGTGAACTTCAAAGCCAATCTGTGTGTGTGTGTGTGTGTGTGTGTGTGTGTGTGTGTGTGTGTGTGTGTGTGTGTGTGTGTGTG
>JASGAU010359989.1:0-20546 GCA_030220045.1 Australoheros facetus | reverse complement strand
TCATTTATTCTGTTCAAAGCTTCACGCACCAAAGCCACTTTGCGATTATAATCAGTCTGATTTACATTGACTGTCCTCTTGATGGCGCCGTTTCGACCCACGGGTTTACCGATTGACTGGAAAGCTTAAATGCTTCATGAAGCTTCATCACCGTCACTAGAATATAATCACTGCCTGTTTTACATTGACTGTCCACTTGATGGCGCAATAGAGCAAATGAAGCACCACGAAGCTTCGACCCATGGGTTCGCTGATTGGATGGAAAGCTTCAAAGCTTCATGAAGCTTCATCTCACCATCACTAGTGTGACCTGCGTGTTGTGCCTGGTGGGTTTCAGGGGCTTCACCCGTTATTGCCCCTCAGCTCCACAACAGACGTGTTCCTACTGCTCAGCTGCTCTCTCCATTTGCTCCCATCGTTATTTCTATTCAGCCGCTCATTTTAATCACGTTGATTTTGTGCTTTTTTTTTGCAGTATTAACACGTCTGCTTAATTAAACTGAAGTTTTAAATGTGCTGACAGCGTGACTGGGCTGTTATTCCTTTAGGACCCTCCACATGTTTAATACAGCAGAACTTGAGCGAGTCGTTGTGGCAAAGTAATCCCGTAGAAAACCTCTGATACCGGGTCAGCTGCGCAGAGGCGCCGGCCTGAATATGAATGATGTCCCAGACTTCAGTACTAAAGCACACACGCGGGTCTGAGGACGGTTAAACATCTTCCTGCCATCGCCGACCTGCTTCCTTCTTTGTGTGTGAGTCGCTCTTTAAACCCCGACAGGAAGCGGCGATGCTAACAGCTAAAGCTTTCACAGCCGCTCTTCGGCCAATCTTTCAGAAATCAAACTCCGCAGAAACAAAGAGCCCACAAACCTCAGGACGCTTTAATCCACTCACGGAAACCCTGAAGACTGGACACGCGCAGCTGCGTCAGCGGGTAGCCATGCGGTGCCAGCAGAAGGCAGACATGACACCGGAAACACGTCACGGCAGGCAGCGGTTATTTCATAACTTTATTAACAATTAATATGTACAAAACTCCTTCCTAGCCCTGCCTAACCCTAACCGCGTATTTCTGTCTAAGATCAAACATACTTTTAATAACTGTACTAACAAACTAAAACTATTTCCCATTTATTATTTTCCGTGTCTGTATTAAAATATATTCTATAAATAAGATAAAATATTCTAAATTCATATATAAAAGTTTTAGAAAACAAACCAACAGAAAGCTTTGATTTATTCTGAAAATAAATAACAAACTCTTTACTTTTTTTAGCCTCACTTTTATTTATTTTTTCATATACATAAATCAAAGGGCGCGAACAAAAACAAACTGTTACAATTCTGTCATTAAGACCCAAATAATATTTATTACTTATAAAACGATTTTATGTCCTCTCCTGCTGCAGTGTTATTATATTTCAGCACAGGAAACATGTATTTTCCTCAGTTTGTCTTTTCTGTTTTAACTCTCAGTGTTATTATGATTTATTATATGTTATTATGTATCTATGGCCACTTTGTCCTCTAATTTCTGTACTTTAAACATATTTATACAGTTACTGTAATGTTTGGATGCTCTTGTTATCAATAAATAATAATGGAGGATGGCTTTGATACTGAGTGCAGAAAAGCTTTTACCTGGTAGATGCTCTTTAAAAACTTGCCTGCATGTGAACAGTTTAGGGGAAACCTGCCAAAGTACCTAAATTCCTATTTTCCTTCAAATTCAACCTGATAGAAAGTTTATATCTCTGAAAATTCTTAAAGTTTTGCTGGGTTGTAAAAGCTTGTCTGTTTCTGTGGACGATAAAAAGATACAATCACAAAACACCACAATGTCAGAATGTAATACTGGAAACATGGCATCAAGTGAAGCATTTGGAGGTGCAAACATGATAATTTCATAAATAAATAAAATAGATTCAGCGATGATAGAAGAAGGATGGCTTTCACTCTGGGATTTTAAACTTAAGCACAAAGAATTTACCTGGTATGTTCATTTTAAAGCAGTAAGTTTATGATGCAGGGCTGACAGACACACAACCAGTCACACTCACCTTCAGACCCCCCACGACCCTGAAAAGGATGAGTGGAAGAAAATGGATGGATGGAAGTTAACACGTGTAATGTTACGTGGTTTCAGCTTTCAGGTGTGTAAAATCCTCTCGCTCCACTTCAGCCTTCACCGGCTCGTTCCAGGGAAATATTCAAACAGACAATATTCTTTCTGACTTAAATACTTTTCCCCTAAATATCACCTGATACATAGTATTTAAAGTTATATATATGTGTGTGTGTGTGTGTGTGTGTGTGTCCCTTAAAACAACATTATGCAGGTTTGTTTTCTTTTTAAATGACTGATCCTGTGTGTGAATCACCACAGTGTCAGTAGATGGCAGCATTTCATACCAGAACATGAAACAATGAAGCGAGTGGTGGAAATCTGTTCTTTTATTGACGTAAAAATGAGCCATGTTTTAAAAACTGGTTTTAATTTGGGAGTTTCTGCTCATTTAGACCTGCACACAGAGGAAAAACTGACCTAATGGCTGCACTCCTTCATGGTGACTACACATTTTATAGAAGATTCAAGGTCTCCATGTTTCTCCATATTTCTTGTCGAAATATCAAAAACCAGGTGCTGCAGATCACTGATAATAAAAAGACTCTAAACACCAAACAGCACAGATTTTTTTTAGCCTCTCTCTCCATGGACACAAAAACTGATTAACAATGATTATCTGGATATGATATTTCAATCAGCAGCTGGAAGTTAACCATGAAACTGACAGAGCCCATCGGCTGCAG
Source organism: Australoheros facetus (assembly GCA_030220045.1). Taxonomy (NCBI): domain Eukaryota; kingdom Metazoa; phylum Chordata; class Actinopteri; order Cichliformes; family Cichlidae; genus Australoheros; species Australoheros facetus. The sequence goes on along the minus strand of JASGAU010359989.1, from coordinate 17,732 downwards.
ATGCTGGCAACGTGTTTCCAGGATGAAGAAACCAAACTGGTTAGAATTCTGGGAATGATGTTTGCTGGGTGTGACAGACAGTTACACCCAGGATTGCTTCGCAGTAGCAGATGTTTGTGCTCCTCAGTTACCTTTTCTGACCTCATCAGGAATGATGATGTNNNCCCCCACCCCCGTCAGTGTCCACTGCAGGAAACCATTTTATTTAGCTCCTGCTCTGGTTTCCTCACTGTGAGGATGTTTGTTCCACCAGGTCTCCATCCATGAGCTGCTTATCTGTGTCAGCACCCAGCAGGGGGTGGGGTGGGGTGGGGCATCCTGAACAGACTGGTTATCAGCTGTTTGGAGAGGACGGGGCCATCACACAGCTGTCAGTATAGCCTGTGAGAGAGACTGGTGCAGACACGCATGAAGAAAGAAGAGATGAAAACGGTGTGGAGAGGAAGCCTTTGTTTTTATGATTCAGAAAAATCTCCATCCTACAGGATACACTGGCATCTGTGATCTGTGGCACAACTTTAGGGAAGATCTTCAACTTTCAGTACCTCAGTGCACAAAAACAGGCCCATAAAGATCGTTTCCAGGTCTGGTATAAAAACAACCTACAAACATCAAGTCTGTCCACGAGCTTTTACTGGCTGGGAGCAAACCTGTGGACAGGATCCTGCTGGAAAGGATCAAATCAAAGCTCAGCTATCACCAAAGTTCAGTTGTTCACATACTTTTGGACATACACTACACAGACTTTAACAAGTAAACGGGTCCACTGAAGTCTCCTCAGCCAATAAGATCTCTGATTTCTATTGAAGGAATAGTTTTATATCAATGAGGCAGTTTGCTTTCATGGCAAGAGCATAAACTGTATATCAAAGATGGAGGTCCTACAGTGAAGCTCGAGAGATGTCACTAATGTGGACTTTTGAAATGCAACATGACAGTGAGGAGTGAATCCTAGTGAGAAACTGAGCACGCTGCAGGAGCACGGTGCTCCTCAGAAGGTGGAGCACCCTGAAGCATACCCTGCTTTAGCCTCTTATTTGTACCCTGATGGGGAGCATAGTGTCAGGAGTGTTTACTGCTCATTGAAGGAACTGAAGGTTGGTTGATTTTCTTTTTATAACCATACTATCGACCCCTGCTGGCCATTAGAAAGGGTTCAGGTTTAAGGCACCTGAAGCCTGTTTTAAAGTACTGCGTATTTGGAGTATTTAGAGACAGTGGAGTTCACCACAAATGGAAGAAGTGCAAAAAAAAAAAACTCCATCACTCTGTTTCACTTCACAGGTAAGAGTAGCCCACAGACACTGCCCCCTGGTGATGGTAAGCAGCTACAACATGTAGATCACAGGTTTCTTCTCTGCAGTATTTGATGCGTCATAAATTCTTATCTAAACATCATGCTGCCATGGTTAACTGTTACATCCAATGGGGAAAAAACACCAATGAATGGATAGAAAAAATAGAAATATTTCTTCCTGTGCAAATAAACAGATTTTTGGCTTTGAGATTAGAAGGCCAACTGTGCATCACAGTCCAAAACTGCTATTTTTGTTTTTTAGTGGAGCAGCAGGAGGAGCTGGTTTTAAACAGCCGCTGAATGTTTAGGCTCTGTGGCCACGTGTTTGGTTTCTCTGTCTAGTCCGAGCTCTCTTGTCCAATCACATCCATGTGGAGGCTCAGCCACGTGTTAGCAATAGCTGATAGCATGTCATGCTCTTGTCCCAACATAGCGACTGCTGGGGCTCCATGAAATTAACATGGCAGCAGTCAAAATGGAGCCTCAGTATGGGGAGTCTCAAACTAGTGGGTGATGTCACTGTGTGCAGGTTCATCATCCATATACAGTCTATGTGTGGAGAGGAAAAAGAAGGATGGTCTTGTGGCATGACACTAGATAACTCTTGGTTATTGATGATTATTTCCATTATGTATTTCTGAATAGTGACAAAATCTTGGCCCAGTTTTCCCGGATACACAGGAATCCCTAAAAGAGTGGCAGTTGCTCCAGGAGGTTAGAGCAGCAGACGATCCAGCTGGTTCCCAGACAGCTCCTTTAATTCTCCCAGTAAACATATTTTAGACTATTTCTGGATTTTTGTCATTTCCCAGCTGAGACCTGATTAAACTTTTCTGTGTTGTTCATCTATCTATCTATCTATCTATCTATCTATCTATCTATCTATCTATCTATCTATCTATCTATCTATCTATCTATCTATCTATCTATCTATCTATCTATCTATTTTTCCACCTGCACACTCGCACTGAACTGCTTCTTTTTCCAGGTATGATCCCCCTGGAGCATTTATTCCTGAAATTTTCCAAAGCACACACATTTACACATGAACTTGTGGAGGCCCACTGAAGACAAAAACAACTCCCAGCCTCCCTCCAGACCCCCCTCCTCTCTCCCAAACCTCCTCTATGCCCTGTCCCTCCTTCTCCTTTCTCCTCCACTCTCCGTCCCCTCGCTGTCACACTTTTTTCCAGTTTCTTTGGCCCCACTTTCCGACCCTCCCCCGTTTGGAACAAACTGGGCTCATTATTTTTTCTCTTCTAAATGTTTATCCGGCTTGAAGATCTTTCTAAGTGTGTGCGGGCTCTTTCAAACAAACGCCGTTTTTCTTCGGAAGTCGCCGTTTCGTTGAGCTCTGTCGGCTGCAGAGAGTCTGCGTGTTCGGGGCTGAAAGGTGAGTAAAAAGCTGTCAGTGGTGTTTTTAAAAAGCGAAGATATTTGAATGCGTGAATGATCTGTTAATGAAGCCGCCTTTATTTCTGCGCTGCTGTCACTGGAGCCGTGTATTCATATAACGGGATGCAGTGTAATAACACCGTCGTACGCGTGGACGTGCTTTTACTCTCGATACTTTCCATTTTGAGACAATACTTACAGATTTTTATTCATTATATTTCCACAGCATCCTGATTTGTAGCGTTTTTATATTTCTCTGAATACTTCCTCTGCTTTCATCACATAACTCAGTTCTAAAGCGTTAAAGCTCCAGTTACGGAGAATCATTTCATACCGCTTTATTACAGCATAACTCGTTTTAATATGATCGGTGAGCCTGTCCTGTAACTTTGTCTGTTGAATCATAATCAGCAACAGTAACTCCATCATGAAGTGAAGCCTGGAGGAAATGTTTTTACGTATAATAAGTGGAAACATCATATCCAGATAAACAGATCAATGAAACAATGAAACAGCTCAAAATGAAATGAGGTGCGCACTGAGCTTCAGGGAGCACCAACACTCTTAGAAATAAGAATAGAGTAGAAGTCAGTTTCTGTCTCTACTGTTAAATCTACTCCTTATTATTAGACTTCACTGTAGCTTTCTGCTCCTGCAGGTCAATATTTGTAACACTTCTTCTCGATGTGACAACAGAAGACGACCTGTGTTCAGCCAGATGTATAAAGAAAAACGTTTTACTGCTCATTTCAGTTCAATGAAAATCATTTAATGACATGTTCCGTTCTGTATCCGTCTCACAAAGCAGTGATTGGTGGTGCAGGTGTGAGCACACAGTCGCCTCACAGTGTGAATAAAAATGGGCCTAATGGTGTGTTACTGGCTATCCACTGATTCTATATATTTTAACTGGAGCAGCATTTGTATCGAGCTTTCCTTCGCATGGATATTCCTGGACACCCACAGAAAACCCACCGGGTTCGGGGTTCGAGCCTTCCTGGGGTTTGAACTAACAGGATACTAACAGGCAGCAGGGTACTCCGGGGCGAGTACTCCGGGGCGAGTACTCCGGGGCGAGAAGCAGTCGCGTCTCTCTGCACACAAACAGCTGTCACACATCATCAGAGTTTTAATTAAAGCACGTGTTCAGATGAACCTGTGGCACCGTCACTGCTTTATGCACTTGCTACACTTTTCCTGCCGGCTGATTTTTTCCTGGCGTCTCCGCCTCTGCTTTGAAAACTTGTCCAACTGCTATCAGGAGAGAGCGTGACTCAGAGAAGCTCTGGCACGTTTCCCCCATCGAGTCATCGCAGAGGCAGTTCTTCTCTTCCTCTCTTCTGTTTGATCTTCATTAAGTCGTTCACATTTAATCCCCGTCCTGGAACACCTCTGGGTCACAGAGGAGCCGCGATTCCAGCCAATGAAACGTGGCGGCGAGGTGGCTGCGGGAGCAGGGCTGCGAGTGAGTCAGATTTCATGTCCTGTTAGTGAAGCTAATGAGAGGAGGCAGATGGAGTGTTTTCTCTGCAGATGTGAGCGGGTGCCGTGGACTGTGTGTGAAGACAGTAACACATTAATGACTCCGGTATGAAAGAGTCAGCTGATTAAAAGGAGTACGATTACACTGATCATTTCCTCATTCTGATTTCATAGAAGAGAGTGCAGGCCGCGTGTGTGTGTGTGTGTGTGTGTGTGTGTGTGTGTGTGTGTGTGTGTGTGTGTGTGTGTGTGTGTGTGTGTGTCTGAGCCACTAAAAGAGAGATGGATGGAAAAAGGCGCTTGTTGATAAACTGACATGTTTATAGTTTAGAGCTATGAAATGTTGAAGCGCTGCACATGGATGTGTACTGTTTTGGAAACAAACTGCTCATTTCTTTCCCTCAGCAGAGACGTAAAGTCACCATAAATCCAGCAGTTATTGTCTGTGACGTGTGAATGAAAAGCTTTTTGATTAAGGGGCCCTGACATCTTTCGACTCATAAACATCTGTGAGGAAGGCGAGATATGATTAACTATCAGAGTAAATCTCAGCCACCTGGTCTGGACTTCTGACCTCACATCTGCTCTGGCAGCCAAACCTCCTCAGGAAGTCTCTGCCTGCAGACTGAACTCTCCTTTATGCATCTACAAATATTCCTAAAAGCTCTGTGCCATTTTTAAAAATAGATATTTAATCAGTAAGTTGTTTTCTACATGTGGAAACTGACGGAAATGGAGCATCTTTGTCTTCATATGAGATCCCCATTGGCTGAAGGAGTGTCTGCCCTCTTCCTGACTGTTTCAGCCATCAGTGCTATAACAGTGACCCGTTTTTTCTCTCTGGTCAACCAACAAAAATGGTCTCCCGTCTGACAGCAGGAGATGCGGCTGACTGAACATCTGTTTGTCCAGGAGAGGACTTGATTTCAGACGGGCTATTGGATTTGCTTTGGTTAGAGAGGACACTGGCCAGAGACACAGAGAGATGAAGTGGGAATAGAGGAAAGAAGGGATCAGGTTAAGAGTTACTGGATCCTTTTGGTGCCTGGACTCTTCTAAGATTTATTGTAAGACCACAGGGAGCAGCCCGAGCGTCTGCACATTGTCTTTGGAAAGCCACAACTTTTCTTGACAAAGTCATCCTCGATGGTCGCACACTACAGTGTGACATCGCCGCCTGAATGCTCTGTTTGCATTATCCATCAAAGCACGGATGCTACCTTATAGAGTTACCACCTGCTCACTGATGCTTGCAGCCATGCTGGCGCTGCTTTTGATTTAGAGTCATGCCCTGACTTTACCTGCACTTATATGAAATATCTCAACATCACACAAAATTAGCTGCAGACATTCGTGGGTGTGACTCTTTAGACTGCGGTGTAGTGGACTCACGAGGTGATCTAATAATATCGTGATGGCTCTGGGATGTGCGCCTAAGCAGAAACCTCTGGGCCGAGAAGTGAAGTCAATGCAGAGGTGCTACAAACTGCAGTTCCTGCTGGTTACAGGAGTCAAAATGCTTTGCTGCAAAAGTCAGATGTGTGCACAGAGCAGTGTTGTGTTTGCGTATACTAGAACACCCTCTAAGCAATCAGCCGCTCTTGTCATTTATTAATTAATGCATAAAGCTTTGATTAATTTCCATATCCAAAGTCTTCTTGGGTCTGAGTGATGCAAAGTTAGTCTTCACAGTCACTTGGAGAGTTCGTGCCTGTTTTCTGTGACTGTGTGGACTGAGTTTAGATTACAGAACACCAACTACGCTTAGAGTACTCAGCCGTGGTATCTACAGCTATTCGTAACACTGTATGATCTCAGTTCATGAGGATCAGGAGTTCACAGGTCAAAGGGGGACATCACTGTCATCAGAACATTGCAAGATATGAATGTAACCATGGAGCTGTTAGGCTTAAACTCAGTGAAGGGAACTGAGAGGGCTGCTGCGTTGTTGCTGACCACGATCATCAGTGCTTCTTTCTTCCCGGATGATGACCATGGAAGATCGGGACCAGGAGCCGTGTTTGAGTCAGAGTACGCAGAGCGGCGCCGGTGGTTGAAAACAGTTTATTCAGTACGATGAGTTCACAGTGTTCAAACTTTCAAACCCAATAAAGTAACTGCTCCTTCGTTACTGATTAACTCAGCTCTGTTTTCACGTCTCATCTCGTTGTTTCCAGCTAGTTCCACTTTATCCTCACAACAAAGTGGGACATTAATTCATCCTGGCCAATCACATAAACATTCATGTTTGCACCCTTAATATGGAACAACTGAACCATCTGAGGTCTAAGTCATCACTGGCAGTGACCCTAACCCTCTAGCAGGGCGAGGGTTCGAATCCAGGTTTGGAGTCATCACCGGAGGTCTTTCCTGGTTACTCCTCATGTGTGTTTTAATATGTATACATATAAACATGCATCATACTGTAAAGTGCTACATGCTGGTTTATAATCAAATAACTGCAAAATAAAATCATATACTTATCAAATATCAGCATTTTACAAGCTAAACAAAGATGTGGATACACCTTTGGTTGGAAATATTAATTTTCTGCTCATACAGCATTTTTTACTCAAGCAGCTCCAGAGATTCAGCGCTCAAAATGTTCACATTTAAATCATTAAAACCGCCTTTTATGATCATGTCAAATGATCATCCTACTCATCTGCTCCCTTTCATGTGTCAGAGATAAAGTCTTCCTTATCAAAGTTAAGATGTAAAAATGTGCCTGTCGCAGCTCTAAAAGGTTGTTTTTGATGTAAAAATAGTCCAAAGGAAAAGGACAGAGCAAAGGGAATTCAAAAGAAGGTTGAATATTCCTACCACAGGCTTATATAAGCCATTCAACCCCATGTGCTTTGCAGCCGTGCAAATAATTTGGAGCAGATTGGACCGCGGCCCTCCAGCTCAGGGTTTCTGCTGTGGAACGTGAACAGCTTCATTGGGCTCCGGCTCAAATAACCAGCCATAAAAAGTCAAAGTCAGGGGGTTTGGGGGTGGAAATGAAGGAGGAGCTGAGAGTGGGTTGCTGCAGTGACCACAGACTACTTGAATTGTGGTGAGGGTCTTTCCTGAAGTTGCTTGTTGGTGGTTGGTGGGTGGTGTCCTGGGTGGTGGGCGGTGCAGCCGTGGAGACATTGTTCGTTAAGATTTGGTGGGCTTTTGCTGGTGTCTGTGTCTCTGTAGGATGCCTGGAACCAAGTGAAACCTGAGATGTAGAATTAGAAGAAAGACGGCACCAAATTCACGGGGCCTTCTCGCTTTGTCTCCTTCACTGCGATCAAAATGAAGTTGTTTTTGTTGTGTCTCGTTACAGCTCCTGAAATCAGCTGTGCAGACGGTGTTTATTTCATCAGCTATAAGACAAAATATCATGAGGTAACCATACAAGACGAGAGGGCTGCATGTGAAAAATAAATGGCCTTTATGTCATGCTTGGCACCGCGCACACACGGACTGCTGCGTGATGTTTTTCTTGAGCTCAGACCCAGATCCACTCCACCAGCTGTGTTAAGCTTCGAGTCGTCCATCTTGCACTTTATGAGGGACTTATTTTCTTCATTTTTCCAGGCCACTTCTGAAAGACAAACCTGGGCCCCAAATAGGCAAAATGAGAGATTCTTACTATTTGTCAGCATATCTATTATTTAAAACAACAACACATGCTGAGTGCGGAAAACAGAGCTGTTGGTGGGAAAAGGGCACTGAGACGCCAAGTGGGCTTTGCTGTTGGAAAATGTGAGAGCAGCAGGTCTGATAACACCTTTCAAGGATTCTCTTTTATGCGTCTGACTTTTTTTCAATCCAAATGGGTTTTGTTTACATGCCAGAGGAAACCAGTGTCGAGATGCAGACCTGGATGTACATTCAAGATGTTTCCTATCTGCTTCCTATTGTTTGTCCCAGCTTTCATGCCTGCAGTGCTCTGCCATGATGAGTGAAGCCAGAGCAGAGACAGAGTGGACCTGTGGGAATGTGTGGTTTAGTTTAGCTTAAATGGGCTTTTGCCCTGTGCAGGAAAATCTAAGAGCTGAAGGGCTGAAATTATTAGTTGCAGACAGATGATAATTTGTAGTCAGTTAAAGAATAATGAGAAAAGCATGCTATTTTCAAAGACATAATCAAGAAAGTGTTGATAAGACACTCAGCGGTAACTTCTGAGTTTGCGATGTGTTAACCACAGAACTGCTCACTTGGCTTGCTCGTTAATTGGTAAATAGTTGAAACGAGTTTGCAGCAGTGGTTGAAAACCCCGGAGAATCCTCACTGTGATAAAAACCCCCTCTGTGACCACCTGCTGCGTTTCCTGCTGCTTCTGTTTGCCTCTGGGCATCCAGAAAAAGAAAAACTGTTTCCCCTCAACTCGTGAACATCATCACAGGATGACGGGCTCCTGCACCCTCTCTGCCTCCTGCCACCGTTGCCGTTTGCCCTCCCAGGATGTCCTGCGTGGTGGCTCGACTCTGCTCCCCGTCTTCCTGCTGTGTTGGGCTGATATGAGAGTGTCACTGCAAAAATCCCCAAGAGACAAATGTGTTGCACAATGTCCACGACCGTGCCAGGGCTTTTAATTAACTAGAGCATGTTCTGCAGAGCCTACTTTCATCTTTCATTAGCCGCAAGGCAGCCAAACAGAGTGAATTAATGGCACCACCTGTGGGGGCTGAAACGTTTCAGTGCAGCGACACTGCTGGGAAAAGCACAGAGAAACAGACTGAGTAAAGGAACATCTTGGAGAGTTCACCTTCAGGCTAGGACACGTGGCTCAGGTTTTTCAGTGAAGAAAATAAGCCTCGAACTTCCAGATGCTTGCAGAATGAGGCCCATCTGGAGAGAGGGAGTTTGGGGCTATATGTGAAAAAATGGCTCTAAAGTGATCACTTTAATAAGTTGCAGGTTTCCACCTCGTCCTCCAGAAAGGCAGCACAACATGTGCCAGTGGTAGGACTGTAAATCACAGTCTTAACTTCTAGGAATTTACTGTCCCACGCTGGACTTCCTGGAAATAGAGATAGAGAAGTAAAGCCAGAGGAGATAATCACTGATAAGGACTCTGGTGAACTGTACCTGGCTTACTGCTGCTGCTGCAGTGGGTCCAATGCCGTGGTGTTATCTGGCTACCATAGTTACAGCAGATCACGCTGGGCTGCACATCTGTCATCCAGCATGGAGCTCCCACTCCCCTCACATGATGGCTCTACCACCCTGCATGCGCCAACACCAGTGTTTGCTACATCACTGATTCACAGGCTGAGGCACGTTAGTGTGGGAGAAAAAAGCTGACAGCAAGCATCGGCAGCAACAAACCACTCAAATAAATGATTTTAATTATTCATTTTAATTATAGAATAAGACTTCATAGCAGTCAAATACAGTTTTAAAATGATTCTGAAGGCATTTTTATCTAAACATGCTGGATATGAAATCTACAACTACAATTATTATTTATGATGCTGGAAACAGTTTGATAAAATATGAATAAACCAATGAAAACGTTTCCTCAACATGAACAAAAAAGATAAAAGAAATTATCAATAAAAACTTAAAGATTATTGTAAATGTATTATAGCAGCTGAAATTATGAATAAAAGGAAACTGCAGGCTTAGCATAGCCACATAAACTAAGCAGCTAAAATTATGAATTAAAAGGAAGTTATAAGTTAAAAGTATGGTTACAGTTACAGTTTATATAGATGAGCAATCATTTATGAGCTCAAAAAAGTTCGATCATAGATAAACTGAAGTCAGTGAACACAAAGAATCTGCTGCAGAGTTTTAAAAGCAGGAGGTGTGGGAGTGAAATGGTCAATAGTAGCATAACTCATAAAGGAGTCCAGGCCCTGTTTAAAATGACTAACTGGATACATTTTGAACATGAGATGAAGTGTCGATGAAAGGCTTTGTGAGTCCATCTCATTTTGACTGTTGGGTTTTCTCTGTATTATTGTAGGGTCTTTACCCACAATATAAAGCGCCTTGAGGCGACTGTTTGTTGTGATTTGGCGCTTTATAAATAAAATTGAATTGAATTGAATTTGACTGGGCTTTGGGGGCATGTCAGATGGGAACAGCTGGAAACCCCGTGATAAATCACAGAAGCACTGAGTTCAGTTTTATTTCTGTAAAGAAAAATAGTTCTTCAGGTTAATCTTTGGAGCAAACAACAGAAAAACATCAACAACAGCACAAAGAGAGCCACAAGAGCGCAAATGGCTTCCAGCTTGTAGCAGAGAAAAAAGCTGAAATCCACTCACATTCGAAGTGTTGTCTTAATCGAATCCAGATGTGGCACGGTTCAAATCTGTTACTGTAAATGGCTCTCTGTTCCATACAGCAGGGACTCAAAGACTCATATAAAAGCTGCTGCATGGGAACGCTACCCGCACTATGAAATATGTTGTTCTTTAATCTGCTATCACTGCCCACGATGTTACTCAGACACCACATTCAGAGGCATCAGGATAATGCCGCTAGTGGCCAGACCCCCCAAGAAGGTCATAATTTACCCCAAATAATAAAAAACAAACCCTGAACCGTCACAGCAGTTTTCATACAGTAGGTCCCGATGGGCTCAGAGAAGGAGTCCTGTCCCATCACCGAGAGGCTGAACATTATCTTCGTGTTGAAACTTGTTCAGCTTCTGTGCTTGTAGTAGAGTTTGGACACGAGCGCGCCCGCCACAAGGGTCAAGACCACAAGAGTGAGCGATCTGCCGGCTCTTCAGCCAAAACAAAAGTCATCATGGAAAGAAAAAGAGAGGCGGTGTGCCTGCGACGAAGCAGGCACATCTGTGTTTATGACGGTGTTGAATGGGGAGTTTTGTGCTGACTTGGCAGTTTGCGGTGCTTTCAGTGGTTCGGTGTTTCCCGTTAGTGGCTGCAATGTGATCGCCCGTTTCCCCTCGTAAGAAACGACAAGTCGGACGAGTGATTGGAGAACGGCACGCCAGCGATGGACCAGCAGGCAGGAAGATGGATTCAGACTGGATTTGCATATGTCACACTTGCAGATGTGCACGATGCAAAGACACCCTACAGCTGTTATTAGTCTTAAATTAGCATATCAATATTTGATCTGTTAATAAAATATTTGCTGGATTTTGTGAGGCTGGTAGTACAAACACACCAACACCAGCAGTAAGATTCCTCCCACAGTCCTGCAGGACCTGCTCGTCTTCTGTTGCATGGACTCAGCAGTCTCTCCAGACCTGATAATTAAAGCTGCCCCTGCACACTCTGATTCAGGATGCACAGCTTCTCATCATGTCAGGAATATTTGGCTTTTAAATAAGATATATAATAATATCTTATTTTAAACTATAATCTGATGAAGAGCTTCATGATGCAGACATTATCTTACACAGTTTTCATGTGTGCAGATATAATGAAGCTTTGCAGAGCAGCTCTGTACACCTGAGTGATTACTGAGTCTTCATAAGGCTTATGAAGATGACCTGAGATTATTGCTGAAGAGAGGAAATGTTTGTGGCTGCAGGAGTCGATACTTTCACATTTATCACATTTATCGGCTCAGCAGCCCTGAAGGTGTAAATGAAGTCACTGTGGGTTTGTCAGGTAGCACAGACTTAATACCAACAGTACCGATGCTAGCTGTGGGGGTTCTGGGACCTCGGCTCTCTTTTTGTTCTTATTCAGTTTTGTCTTTGTTCTCAGGAATTTTTTGGCTCTTTTGATTTGAGTTCTTGTTTGTTTGTAAGTCTGAACCAGAAGTTTGGTCGACTGTGGAGGTAAGCGGTCTTTGCAGTTCCTCGGAGCTCTGAGGTGTGCTTTTATCTCGGAGGGATGAATCATTCTCCACAGAGATGCACGTCTCTGCTTCTCAACACTTCATGTGGTCGTTTGTGGTCTACCTGATCTGGCTTTGTTGGCTCTAACCTTCCATATGAGCCAACCAGCTCACGTCGGAGAAATCCCCTCTTTGCTCAGAACGACGGTTTGACCTCTAACATTTGCATTTTTTGGTTCCCACTGTCACGCTGCTGCTTACTCAGCAGTGTTGGACTGGAAGCTAAATTATAACAGGTAAAATAAATGACTGCAGGTTGATGGAAACGAAGGAAAGCTGAACATGCTCCTAATCTGCTGCAGAAATAGTTCATGATCAGGTTACAAGTCAGAAATGATGTAGTTGTTGTAGTTTTTAGCCAATGAGAGGAAAGTTTGTTTGGCGGGGGGGCAGCATTTATTGCAGCAGGATGTTATAGATGAGACTGACTCACATTAAGGTCCAGCCTGTGATGAAACAGTGCAGCTCGGTGAGGAGTTTGGGGCTGATTTCATTAGTAATAACAGTTCTTTGCTGGTTTTTGACTCTTTATGAGGTTTGCTGACAGTAAGAACATTATTTAATATTACCAAATGAATCCTTTTCGGAGCGAATGAAAACACTCACTGATGTTTGCATCGATGGGGAGAAGCTAAATTAAACAGCACTGCTGAACCACACAGAATTCATTAAGAACACATCCAAGACGGTCTCACAGTGACACAGATCAATGGAAGTTCAAATAAGCATCAGACAAAGGCCTAAACAAATGATCTCACACAAATTCAATAGCTATTTGTTTGTCTGTTTAATCTAATTATGGGCTTTATCCCCCTGATAAAGAAGCTACTCAGAGACAGCACTGACAGCTCGAGTTTGTGACTGCTGGAAGAGTTCCCTCGAGGCTTTCTCTGTTTTCATAAGCTCATCCGAACATTTCAGAGGCGCTTGACCCCGTGACCTGTTCAGTATATGCTGCGTGCTGATAAAAATGAATAAAAAAGTGTTGGCTGTAGTTTCATTATGGGAAGATGAGCTACAGACACAGCAGCTGTGTTTCCCACAACTTTTTGACCCTGAAAGATGAGGACAGAAAATTTGTTTGAGGCAATAATGAAATGAAAAGAAACATGTTAAGATTAGAGAAATGGAAAAAACAATGAGGCAGAGCTCTGATGTTCACCGACAGCGTGATTAAATGTTACTGAGGGGACAGTCTGCAGTGTCAAGAGCATGTCACCACAAATTCTTCAAAGCTTTTGTTATGTGGTGACTCTTCATGGCAGAAGATGGACATTCCTAAAGGCTCAGTCACACTAAGCTGGCAGTCACCTTGAAACTAGGAAAAATCAGTGGTGGCCTGATGATTGACCTGTCTTCCTGCAATCACAGCCTGACTCGGCTCCCAAACGCACCAGTGCAAAGACGCCAAAACAGGGCAAATATGGTCTCACTTGCATGCGCCTGTCAGAAGCTGCAGATGAGAGCGCAGATCCCGACTGACGGCCAAATAAAGGCTGTTGCAATAATCAAACTGGATGAAATGAAAGCATGAATTACTTTATCAAAGTCAGCGAAGGAGAGAAGGAGCTTAACCTTTGAAGGGCCTCAGCTGGAAGAACCGAGCTTTGGGGGGTCAATAAAGAAGTACACGCAGCACCGGGGAAGATGGATCCATTTGAAACTGCTGTAGCTCAAAGCTGCTGTGAGCTGCCAGGAGTTAAAGCTGCTTTTGAAACAGATGCTAGACCTCCACTGTGACCAGTTATCTGCAGGGAAATGAAAAAAACGACAGTTCAGAAAACAGGCTTAACTTGCCACAAGCCAAGTTTCACTCATAAGTAGAAGATCCAAGTCCTGGGAGGTGAAGGGATCATGAAAAATGAAGGTCTTGTTAGCTATCAAGAGCTGACCGTCTGGGGACCGGCTCGAGCCATCGACAGGGAGGTTCCAGGGAGCACTGGGAGGCCAACCAAATGTGATCTAAGGACACAGGAACACAGCAGGTGGCATAAAAGATCCTGAGCCTTCTTGAACCTGCCAGGTTTCACCTGAAGGTTGGATATTACGGAGAGCTTGGTGATCATGAGCCAGCAGAGAAGATACATTTTGAAAGAAGGCAGATGTCAGGATGACTACAACCAGGACAGGCAGAACAGGTAGAAGAGGGCTAGCCACAAACACAGGTGCTATCATCTAACAACTAACAGTCAGTCTGCACTAATGGGCACAACTCACCTGCAACGCATCTCTTTGTAACAGCGGAGCCGACTCAGCTGCTTGTATTCTGTTACGTTCCTACAGTATATAAAAGGATGGTAAGATGCGCCTGCCTGCGAAGGGTTGCAGACCTGGTCCCCGTCTTTCTTCAGAGGGATCATGTCAAAGGCAACAAGCTACTGCAGGAGCCACTGCTGCTATTTTGTGGTCAATGGTTGGATTTAGTTAACAGCTCAGAGCTTGTTTAACTGTTTTCATGAGTAAATCTGTGGTTATCAGAATGCTGCACAGGCCACAATCATCCTGTCCTCATTCATTTGGTCAGGAAAACTAATTCTGACAGTAAAATGATTTCCCTCATTTTAAGGGTTTTAAGGTGGTTTAAACAATCCATTTCCTGACTTTGTTGTTCCCACGTGTCAGTGAATACTTTTTATAGTACAGTGATTTTTTTTAAGTACTTGGATATTTGCTTAGAAGTAATTTGTGTGTGTAAAACAAAAAGGAATCTGATGCACTAAGTGAAGTTGTATCGATCCATCGGACTGAGTTGGCCTTCATGCTTTTTATGGCTCGTTGAAGAACCAGGTCCCAAACATCAATGTCAAAGGTCACAGTCACATGTTTGAGTATGCAAACTGTGGATGCAGATGTTCATATTTTCCCACATAAAACAGCCATTTTCTGGTGATTGCACACAGAGTGACTTTTGAAAGGCTTCTCGAGTTCGTGTTTCTTATGAGCTGCAGTCTTGTAATGTTGAGGGTTTTCTCCTCTGTTCTTACTGTGGCCATTTACAATGCAACGCTATGTTTTATGGTCACAGTTTGTTTTTTTTTGCTCCAGCATGATCCACAGAGCATTAGAGGGCATATAATTACAGCGCTGTATGGTCATGTCCCCCTGAAACCTCAGCTAAGGCCTCCATTTTGGGTTTTCCACCATTTTCACTCACTAAAGTTTGCATAAGACTCTCGTTTTAAAGAGGTCAGACATGACTTCAATCCGAGGTGTTCAGGTCTGTGTTTGTATTTATTTTGGCGGGCAGAGGTGAAGCGGGGCATTTATCACACGCTTTGTTTTTGTGGACCTTTCTGACTCCTTTGACCAACGAGGCCACAGTCATCCAGCCTGCGGTTTTGGTCGGAGTGTGGCGGAGCAGGCGGCAGTTTGCACTGTGGCTCTACGTGTTGGAGCAATGCAGCAGGGAGAGCGCGCGCGCACACACACACACACACACACACACACACACACACACACACAGTGTAAACCACATCAGATGGCACACATCTGCACAAAGCAAACAGCCTGTGGTTGAAGAATGCAAATATTATTTATTTATGTCCCCAAAGATCCTTGTTACAACATTTGCTTTCAGTGTTTTCACTGAACTCGTTTGCAGACGAGCTGGAGCTGTTACAGCAGCGGAGCATCAGGATCAGAATATTATCAGAGTATTAAAGTATCTGAAAGTATTACTGGCAGTTCACTCTATGACTGTAGGTGTGTGTATTCAAAGGGGGGCTTTTATTATCAATGATAAATGACCCCCCCTCCCTGAGCCTGGTTCTGCTGGAGGTTTCTTCCTGTTAAAAGGGAGTTTTTCCTTCCCACTGTCACCAAGTGCTGCTCATAGGGGGTCGTTGTGACTGTTGGGTTTTCTCTGTATTATTGTAGGGTCTTTACCCACAATACAAAGCGCCTTGAGGCGACTGTTTGTTGGGATTTGGTGCTGTATAAATAAAACTGGATTGAATCCAGATGAGAGTTATGCAAAAAATTCATCCAGAGTTACTATGAAGGGGAAAGTTTTCAAGAGAGGCAAACTGAAAACATCATCACCTAAATTAGCAACCAAAACATTGATGACTTGTATTTACCTGAAATGACAAAAGGTAAAGGAGGAAGTCAGGTGAAGTGACAAAGCCTGCAGGTGAAGGGCTGCTGGGATGGACGGGTCACCTCAACCTCTGACTTTGACCTCTTATTCTGTGACTGTTACGCTCCAAACTTGCTTTAGAATAAAGTTTTGCAACAGAAACACGATGATTTCAGGTTCCTTTGGTGTTGTTGCAGTCGCTGCTGTTTGCTAGAAGAAGACTGGCCTCTGCTCTGTGTGGGCCAAAACAAAACCAGCACCGTGGTGACCTTATCACACGGACCTGACGGGCTCTGCTCTCTGTCAGTGTGGGGACAGAGGCTGTGAGAGACTGCATCACCTCCTGAGCTGACTCATGAAGTAGCTGTCCAACAAAAACACACACAGAGCTTATCCAACAACTGGTTCATTACAAGTAAGGGAAAAGGTGGAGTTCTCCCACTGCATCCTCTTTTTATCCCATCTACCTTTATACCACGTACTTGAACTTTGTGTCTCAGTTGTCAGGCTGTGAGGTTACTGATGGGGTGATGAACCTTAGATTTCATTTTGGAGGTTTTGCGAATGCTATGTCAGTTATAAGCTCGGCTGGTGACATTGGTCATAACTCGAGAATGATCTCACCGAGGATGTTCATATTCACACCGTTGATGCAGACTGTTAGACCCATCAAACTTCATGCACTTCTTCACTGACTTTACTATAACAAAATCTTTCATCCTGTTAAGAACCCAAAACAGCCACTCCACAGTGCTCCTGTTTTATGTGTAGATTGTTGTGATTGTGTGATGTAGTTTCCAGTATTTGTGTGACTGAGAACGATGTCAGGAGTTCAGATTTTGGACCCAGATGTCAGATGCTGAAGTGGGCAAAAAAAAAAGAAGCCTTTTTTGGCAAATTGAAAACCAAACTGTGTACAAAGTCCACAAGAAGGACAAAAATGTAATGAAGACAAAAAACACACACACAGATACACACACACAGTCATGACTGAAGGTGCACGTGATAAAAGTAACTTTCAAAGTAAAACAGGAAGTAACCAAAAGACTAACATGAACAGACACAGATATCAGCACCAAACATGAATTAAAACACAACAAAAGCAACAAACATAACAGGAACCGCGACATAAGGTTCAGCTAGCAATACACCACCATTGTAGGAACATTAAAGGGCACGTACCACGCCTTTAAATCCTTCCTTTTATATGTAAATCATTCACTTGTGGTCTTTATAAAGAAGCACTGCGATGCTTTGGTCTGAACTCCTCGTTAGTGGAGCTCCACAGACCCCTCTTTTACACCTGTTCTGAGGTGTCTCAGAGCAGCTCGTTTTGGTCTCTTTAACCCTTTATGACCTACAATAGAACAGCTCCGCCAGACCATATCTTTACATTTTTAGATGCTGTAGTGCCATTTTTTGGAATATTTCAATTTTCTATACATCAATAGAATCTTTATATCCTAAATTTTCAAAATATGTATGAAAGAAATCCATAGTACCTACAGAAATTAGCTAAAAAGTCCAATAACCCACAAAAAAATTGAAAATCGTTTTTTTTATTTTTACATATCTTTCTAGATACAGAAAAGCCATAGCTGTATCCTTCAAACTTGTAAATGAGAAAAAGATGCACAGAGGCCTTTCAAACCACAGAAAATAAATTTTGAGTCT
>JASGAU010359986.1:0-26814 GCA_030220045.1 Australoheros facetus | reverse complement strand
GGTGGTTCTCCTAGAATGTTTTTATTTTGATATTTCAGAGACCAGAGCTCTCGTTTATCCCCTCAGCTGAGAACAGTATCCATTTCTGACAGTCTGGAGGGATGACATTTGCCTTTGTTTTAAAAGCGGCACGTTTGCTTTTGTTTAAGCATTCATCCATAATAATTAAGTCCCTCTTTTTGTCAAGCTTTTACAGTTCCTGGAAATGCCTTAAATGTCATTTCAGACATGCACGTTAGAACCAAAGCCTCCGCCTGTCATGCGGGCACGGTCCAATCCCTTTATCCTCCCTGTGTTTATCGACATGCATCTGTGTTTGCCCAAGCCTTTTTAGAGAGAGGGGGGAAAAAAAGATTTCCACAGTGAACCACATCAAAACCTTCCCGCCAAGCAGTGCAGTCTCCTGATGCACTGGAGAAGAATGCTAATGAAACTGTAGAACAGCGGACTCACTCTGGGCTTCTTTTTTTTTTTTTTTTTTTTGGTGGCTGTATCATTAACAGCAAGGAGAGACCTCTGTGTCCACAGGGCATGTTTGATAATGTTCTCTGGTCCCTGGGTGCAGGCCGGGGGTTTACAGAGCTAACCTGTTCTCTCTTTATTCCCTCAGGATTACTGCGCCAGTAAGTTCGGTGCCATTGGGTTCCACGAGTCACTGAGCCATGAGCTTAAGGCCTCGGAGAAGGACGGCATCAGCATGACTCTGGTGTGCCCTTACCTGGTCGACACAGGAATGTTTAAAGGCTGCAGGATAAGGTTAGCCACATCAACACATAGTGGCCAGTGTGTTCTCTTTAATAAGCTTTCGTGCACCTGCAGCGAGTTTGTCACCTGTAATCTCCACTTTATTAAACTGCCTCAAACACCATTTTAAACTTCAAAGTGGTAGCTGATGATCTGTGGTGTTACAGTTATTATAAAGTGAGTCGAATTCTTAGGTCAACACTCAGCTTAAACAAAGAGGGCTACTTTGTTTTCCCAGGGTAAGACCTTACCAACAGGTGCACCTGCCCCCCCCCCTGCAGGCTGCTCTAATAGTCCTCACTTTGTTGGATGGGTGCAGTCAGCAGCTGGCATTTTGGAGCAATCCTTAGTACCAGTATCACTTATGTTCATGGATTTCCTGAAGTTTGTCAGCGCTCCCTTAAAGTGTTCTCAGACGTTCTCATGGTTAAACCCACTTTCCACTCATGTAAATTTACTGAATGACTTCAATCATCCCAAATTGTATTTCCTCATAAATTGAACCAGTTGAACTAAATGTGATGCACATTTTCCCTGAATTCCTGGCTTGATTTTTAAATTTTTTAAAATTTCCATTCAGGAAGGAAATCGAACCCTTTCTCCCTCCCCTGAAGCCAGAGTTTTGCGTGAAACAAGCCATGAGGGCCATCCTCACCGACCAGCCTATGATCTGTACGCCTCGCATCGTCTACATGGTTAACTTCATGAAAAGGTGAACTGCCTCTTTTTGTAACCCCCCCCCCCCCTCCCCTCCCCCTCCTCCATCGGCCTTCAGTGTAACTGTGCAAGGGTATGTAGTGTCTCTCACTAATCTTATCTCCGTCCTGTCTCCGCAGCATCCTGCCCTTCGAGGCCATTGTGTGCATGTACCGGTTCCTAGGCGCCGACAAGTGCATGTACCCCTTCCTAGCTCAGAGAAAGGAGGCCATGAACAACAATGAGGCAAAGAATGGGATCTAGGGGGTGCTGTTTGCAATATGAATAGGGGAATCTAAACCTGCAAGCATGAGGAAACAACCACTGAGGATGGGAGATGGAAGGAAAAAAAAAGAAAAAAAAGACTGAATCTAGACTGGTGCACTTGCATTGAGCAAATGCAAAGGTTTACCATATTGTTCCTCTGGAACAAAGAAAGCTGTGTACTACAAAGGATTTATTTTTTGTCTTTTTTTAAAAAGTTTGTTTAAAGAAACCAACATCTATATACTGTCACTAGTTTTGAAATCATACAGAAGATATCCAGTAATTAACTATTTACGTAATGTAGTCACCAGCCTTATCTAGTGTCAATGTGGAAATATACAGTATGTTACTGTACAAACAGTAATCTTTTTTTTTTTTTCACTTATTTTATTTTTGTAGACATGCACTGTAATTTCTGATGGGTCCCCCCCACCACCACCACTTGCCAGCATTCTCCATGTAGAAAACATTAACACAGCATTTCGGTCTACCCCACACAGAGGCTCTCTTTCTATTAGGAAACACCTTTCTGCCGCTCTGATTTTTAACTTGTGCCATCAAAATTAAAGTAAAAGAAAAATATCCCAGAATTTAAGTTTATATACTCCTTTTGCTTTTCTTTTGTTCAGTACTTGCATTAGATGCATGTAGCATATATTAATATTGTGGTCAATCCAAATGTTGCATAGCCAGATTGTAGCGGAGTTAATCTTCACAGCTTTTCCAATGTAATGGGATTCAGCAGAGTCCCCTCAGTGGTCCTGTCGATGCAGGAAAAGTGCACGAGTGGAGTGGCGTCCTGGGTTCAATTGACACGTGACACATTCAGAATGTATTGCTTAAGGGGGAAATCGAGCTGATCATTTACATTTAAAAAAAATTTTTTTTTTTTTTAATGTCCAACATCGGTGGTGTTCATAATGTACATTTGTTAGTTTGTTTGTTTTTTAAAGCTCCAGGTTAAACTGCTGTTTCAACACTGATGTGCGATTGAGGGAAATGTATTAAAGACAGCTTTTCATTTTCTCTTTTTTCCCCCACCCTAAAGCGAAACACCTCCCCAGTGTCCACCTCGTCCAGTTAAAGTGAAATGTATGTTTAAATGTTGTGAATACCCCAGTGTCCCTAACTAACTGTTTCCACCATATTTGATGTATGAATGTTTTTACACCCCCCCGAATTTCAACTACATTCCAATAGGCGTCATCCCTACAGTCAGTGATGAGCCTAAATTCTCTACCTCTTCATTTTTTTGCCATTTTTTAATTTTTTTTTTTAGACAGCATGACGTAAGCCTCTTTTTGTAATTTTCTGAAGACTGCTCCATAGACGAGCAAATGTGGTTCCAATGTTTAGTGTCTCTACCTAACTTAAATTAATAAAGTGATTTAGATTATTACACGGTGTCTTATTAGCTGCCAGTCAGCATGTGACTGTCAGTTTGACTTAAAATGACACACCACAAATATACAGCATCCAGTCCGCAGCTGTTATTCCACCCCTGTTCTCCAGCACTTAATTGCTGCATAAAGGTGCGAATGACTAAATATAGTTAAAAGGGGAAACTTGCATCCACTCTAACCTCAGATTAAACCATTATTCAGCACAATGAAATTATTCTGAATTCTGTGACTCACTACAGTGAGTAACATGAAAGAGGATCTTCTGCAATGCTGATGAATTTCTTGGGTGCAGTTTCCATTGTTAGAATGACACCCACCCAGCCCTTTTCTTCCCTTTACAGCTAGTATCAATATCACTGCCCTCACGCAGTGACTCAGGCAGCCTTTAGACATGGGTGTTGGCTAAAGATGGTAAGAACCATTTGTCTTTGTAAGTAAATATACTCTGTACAGTACATGAAAGCCTGTGATTTATTTTTTTTAAGACCATGCTTGCCCAAGAGTCTGAAATAGTCACAGAAGGTCACTGGAAATAAGGGCATGTAACACTAAACCACTAAAAAGGAAAGAGGATATAAAAGTTGTAAAATACAGAAAAGTCACCAGAAGGTTACAGATTAAGAACAAGTGGGCTGGGTGATGTAATGAAGAGCTAAAGTACTCATCAATGCCTAGTCTGAGAGCGTAACCAAGAAAATCCTTCCGCTTGGAGCTGTTTTTGTAGCTGACCATGACCTTTTACTTACATGGAAGAAAACAAGTGGGGGGGGGCACAGATTTCCTAATTGATGTCAGCAAAGCATCACAAAGATATCATGAGCTACATTTGGATTCACATGCTCAAACAGCTGAGTTGTTTGTCCCAGGCTGAAGTTGCCTTCAAGGTCAAATTCTTGGTATGTGATAGAAATTCTGGGGATTTTAGTGACAGACAGTGCAGTTTATTACAGTAAGTTAGACATAACCACGGACACGTGCTTTGAAAAACTGACATTTTATTTTTAAAACCGGGTAAATCTATTTCACAAGATTGCCCATCCTACATGACGTCAGGGAATGAACTCAAACTTGAGAAAAACAAAGGCCGTTTTCTGGTGTGAGTCTTGATATTTCTTGCAATTATCTCATTCTTTTGAGCTAATGAAGTAAAAACATTTCTAAATGCAAGTTAAACAGAGTTTATTCAAACTATCTTGAAATATATTCACTTACCAAAAACAAAATTACACTGAAATGCTTTATCATAAGTTAACGAATTAACAGCACTCATCTAAAAAAAAAAGAAGAAAAAAAACTTTTTACCATTTTAACAGTCATATTAAAATTATTCTCACTGTAACTAATTACACATCTTTACATGTAACCATTAGAAATGCTCATTTCCAATAAACTGATTACAGAAATCTGATTACAAAATCCCAATTGAAGAAAAACAGTTTTTTTTCTTGTCTGGACTCAACTAATCAATGTCAATGTCCCAAAATACTAAAGTTGTTTAACTGACAAGTCTTGGCGTAAATCGTCCTCACAATTATCAGCGCGATAAGAGACACTTATCTCCCCATAGAGCAAATTGATTCCTTTTGTCAGTGACAGACAACACACCCACGCTCCAGACACTGTCGATCGGTGGCTTCGAGCTCCTATCGAACCATTACTGGGAAGTGTCAGCGCGCACAGCGCTCCTCTGCTGTGACTAATCGGGCTGAATAAAGTTGCTCGGTGCCAGATTACTTCTTATATGAGGGAGAGTCCTACTGACAGTTTCAATCCCTCTGTGTACAGAGGCAATCAGCACTGACTGCAGCCATTTCCAGCTACTGTTAGCAGCTCAGAAAGCTACTACGATGTGAAATAACCCTTCGTATGGACTGGTGAAGTACACACAAAAATGCAAGAAAACGATTAGGATTTTGGCTTGAAGCGTTACTTGGGCATTCATCAACTTCTATAGAATTGCCCTCACTTTTTTTTTTTATCTTGGTGTTAATACAGCTCTAAGTAGGAGGACTTCAAGGGGGGGGTCAATGAGACATAATTCAGATGGAAAAATCAATGACTCTGGCATTTGCTTTTGCATGGCACAGAGAAGCTTCAC
Source organism: Australoheros facetus (assembly GCA_030220045.1). NCBI lineage: Eukaryota > Metazoa > Chordata > Actinopteri > Cichliformes > Cichlidae > Australoheros > Australoheros facetus. The sequence goes on along the minus strand of JASGAU010359986.1, from coordinate 21,606 downwards.
AGTCCCCATTGATTTTGTTCTATTTTGGGACGTGAGGCCCACTTCCCATATTGGTTGGTCAAAGTGAGGCAATTCATCTTGGGTCTAACACGGCCTCAAGCTGGTCCGCCACTACCTGAACAAGCTTCTGGAACAGAGATCTGCTGCTAATGCATGTGAACAGCCTTGGCGCTCCTCAATGGTTAGCAGATGTAGCTGCCAGCTGAGTCCATTAGTCAGTTAAGCTGAATTAGACCGCCACTGTCCCATTCGCTCATTCATCTCGCTAATGGGGCAGAGCACAAGTGGGTCTGGTGATGAAGAGACAGACGGCTTCCTGGAGAACGGCACAGGTGGTGGAGTTACGCGTACGAAGCAAGTAAAAGTGATGGAAAGGTGCAACAGAAGTATGGAGATAGATAAGGTGGATATAATACACCTCTGTGCTGATAATCTACAAGAAAAGCACACAACTGTGTCCTTCATTTCAAGGAAGAAACACAAACAGAAATAGGTTTGCTTGTGGTAGAAATTAATCAGATGGAATGAAGCAGATTTGTGGTCATTCATTTGTAAAGTGAAGTGAAAGTGAAGGACAGATTCAGGACACAGTCTTTGCTGCTGAAATGTGAACCCTTTGGCAAATACGCAGGTCTACTAAAAACACTTCAGTAAATGGCACTGTTACAGACAGGTTCCTTTGTAATTATGAAGGAACCAACAGAAATTTGTGCTCAACAAGTGCACAATTTAGCCCTGAAATCCTTCTATTTCTTCGTAAGTTTGCGTATATGACCAAAAATGTCAGAAAGTGGGTCATGCAGCCAAACAGGAACACAAGCGACACAGCTTATTCTACCAAAGAAGTCCTGATCCTGAGCTAATAAAAAGGACCAGATGTGAATGTGCCATATAAGAAAACATCCTAGACAGGAAGATCTTTATCTGCTGTAAGGACTTATGTGATTACGTTAGGTTATATTTACACATGGATATAAAATAATTCCAAAGGTTTCACTAACCTTTTCATGTATCTGAGAAACACAGCAGTTTGGGGAGTTAATTTTGGAGACTGATATTTCACATGCATGTGTCTTGTTTAACTTCTGTTAGAATGCACTGTTTTGCTGAGAAACCTTGGGTCCTGGCATTCATGTGGATACCAGCTGCCTAAGCAGGACTGCTGACCGACGGCCCAATGGCGCTCCCCGATGGCAGCAGTCTCCCCCGGCAGGACCAGGCGTCCTGCCACACTGCGAAAACTTCTCAGGAAGGAACAAGACAGAAAAGACAAAGGCTCCCAAAATCCCCAAATGCCATCCAAATCAAGTTTCACCCCCACCCCAGCATACCCTACCACCATCAGGACAAAAACACAAAACAAAAACAAAACCAAAACAAGCACACAAAAAAATGTCCCACTGCCAGACGCCAGAGGAAACCATGAAGTGTCCTGTGTCCATACCCCCGAGGATAAGAGCTATTTGGCATCATGAGGGGGATATCCGCAATGATTTTCATGTTGTGTGGGGAGGGCACTGTGTCAGGCACAAAGAAGCTTTTCCAACGCTGTATTTGGAGCGAGCATTAAAGCTCATTCTTGAACATGAGTAAGTGGAAGCAGTGTGACAATGAGCTTGCAGAGTTTTTCACGTAATGTGGCTCAGGGCGTAGAGAAGGTTGTCCACTAATCACTTCTCCACTTAGGGAAGTGTCTTTAGGCACAACACTGAAGCCCAACTTGCTTGATAAATGCAGACCATTTTCAACCTTCAGATGTGGCTGAAAACACAAGAGGCAGCTCATAACAGGCCACGAGTGAAGATCATGATAAACTGATAGTGGCAGGAACATCCCATCAGCATTCATTTGCCAGCACTAGGCTCTACTCCTAATCTGAACTCAGATTATGCTCATTAAAAATGTGTGAAAGAAGTAGTTTTTTAAATGATGAAAATGGTGTTAAATTGAGATATTGTATTTGCACCTGTTCAAAGAAGCAAAGAAGACACAAAAACAATTGGGTTTTTTTTCCACATGAACTGAGGTGTTTTTACTGCATTTCAGTAACAGACAGCCTTTATTACACATTGCACTCACAGCGAAGAAGACACATCCTCAATGTCAGTAGACAAAGTGATCCAAAGTGGCCTTTAGGGGAGGGAGTCCACAGATTGGCTACAGGCTCTCTTCAATCAAAAAGATACACTTCAGAATGCAGGCATTAAAAGCACCCAGTTGATGCTTTGGCGGGTCAATACAACACACACAATGGGTGTAGATGTGATCGACAAAACTGTGGGGGGAGAGGAAGGGGACGATCCACTGGCATAAAATCACTGGAATGGAGAGAACTTTTCATGCAGCCCGTTTACTGGCACTGGAGGATGTGTGCAAAAAATCTAGCCACTGTCGATTAAAACTGGCCTATTTTATGTAAATAAAAAGTACATCTGGGGTGGCCGCTTTGCTGCCGTTGGCCAGGTGATGCTCCAGTGATGCTATGCCAGTGTGGGGTCATGTTAAAACCGGTAGACCCCCTCAGGAAGTAAAGGTTAATCCAACCTTTCCTCCTGGGCGGTCAACACTTCTACTGATTACCGCTAACACCAGTTTTGTCCTTTTTGTCCACATGAAAAAACTTTTCTGTGTTATTTTTCGGAATATGATACTCTTGCAAAGTCATACACATCCATATAGATAGATGAACTCTTTTTTTTTTTTTTTTTTTAAATGTCAGCATACAAGGTAAGCTGGGTGACTATATATGAAGACAACAACTACAACTTTCACAGCACTGGCATTGGTTAATTTTAAATACAGTACTCAAGCATTGTTAGATTGATAAAATAAAATAAAAAAAAAGAAACAAAAAGGAAACATAATACCNCTGTACGGAAGTTGTTTTTCTCCCCTAAAATGTTTCTTTTGTATTTCAATGGCATGATGTACATTATTTGTTTTAACCATACCAACATTTATCCAGAGGGAAAATTGTCTATGCAGGGTATCGCTTTGGATTTCCCTTGATTTTACACAGTACCATGCATTTATCATTAGCTTGTATTGTATTTATGTCGTCCTCTAAATTTTGACTGAAATCATCAATAAATGTGTTAAGATAGCGTTGTCTTCACATAGACTCAGGTAATGGTGTTTTAGTCGGTCATTTCTCGGTGCACATCCACCCTATTGCATGTTGACAGGTTTTGCAGGATACAGTGGCAATCGTGAGGGGTAGAGAGGGTAGGAAGGGGGCTGCGGGTAGTGGTTCGGGGGAAAATGCGGGTTGTAGGTTATGTGGGATTTAGGGCGGGAGGGTGCGCGCATGTTGAAGGAGAGGTTTGGGGGGTTGTCAGCTCCTAGACGACAGCCTTTGAATCCTTGCAGACCTGAGTGGTGGTGCCTGAGTTAGTCTGTTTAATGTCCGTCCTCCCTCCCACACGGTTCAGTGGTCTGAAAAGAAAAGTGAAACAGTGAGTTGGGGAATGTTGCCATTAATTACTCTTGTACTGGGAAATTTACTCTCCGTGTTTCTCAGGAAGACAGCAGGATTCCCTCAATCTTTAATTACTAATTCTTTCAAAAAAAAAGGTGATAAAAAGGCTTTAAAAGAAAACTTCCGGACAGACTTAAAAGTACTATGAGTCAAGGCACTTATCAAGTCCTTGACCTCAATCTGTTTCACACTAACTGATCAGCTGTGGCTCCTGTTTCTGGCTGTTTTACTAGGAGGACTGAATCATCTCTGATAGCGCTGGGAATGACAGACAGTAGGGTCAAATTTTTAATTGCTTTGTCTTTTCATCTTGGTAATGGCAATCATCTGAAAACAACAACCAAAAATGTGCAAACAGCAAAGTATGGGCGAGCTATGGAGTTTTAGGGCCACAAGGGGAAAGACTGGAGAGAGAAATGAGTGATTAACTGCTCAGGTGAAAGTGTAATTGTTGCCATATTTGTTCCTCATTTCTGTTGGTGACGTAAATGAAGCTGTTACAACACTGCAGTTGTTTTTCCTCCTCTTTGTTCCTTTCCTCTTCTTCTTACAACCCCATGTCTCCTTAAGAGAGGAAAAAAAAACCTGCCTTGCCTAATTTTATTTTTTTTTCCTTCTATTTTTTTTCCCAGGGCACACCTACTATGAAAATACACCATAAGTGCTTGACAGTAATTTCCTCCCCGGTTTCCAAAAAGCCCCCTGAGGCATTCCTACTTTCCTACTCGATTCTCCACTGTCGTCCTTCCTCCTTCCTTCCTTCCCTCCCTTCCTTGTCGTGGAGGAGAGAATGAATGAAGGGAAGCCCTCGAGTCTGTCATGACTGAAGCTTAATGGCGATAGCCATCATGCAAAGTGCCCAGCACTGACAGGAGCGTAGTGCATGCAAATGCATACGCCTACCGTTGCTTTCCTATAGAGGAAAAATGTTGAGTGGAACTGATGGACGTGTGTGTGGATGTACACAGAGTCATGGGGCAGCCTGCAGCACACGCACGCAGGCATGCACACATCCACACACACCTTCGCCCACCATCACTTCCTTGGACTGGTTAAACCCAGCAGCCACTTGGGCATCTGGGAGTTTGATATGATTCAGTTCTTACTGTACCTTGATGGGGCCATCCACTGGGTCCAGTCCCTGCTCCGACAGCTGTTTCAAGGCACTTAGAGCAGCCTGAGAAGAGAAGGAACAACAGATGGCCGAGTGAGTGAGGAGGGAGGGAAGAGCTGGGTGGGAAGAGAGTGAGTGTCACCCTTCAGCTGCTTTTCAAATAACACTTACTCTGGGAAACCTGATGCCAGCAGGACACTTTCCCTTCACTCTCTGTTGTCTTTGGCTTCTCTCCTCTGACTATTTATCTAGCATTATTGGGTTAACATTTCCACTTTATGTTTTGGCTACTCCACATTTTCCTACGTCAATCTAAAGTGACATCTGTAATCGTGATGACCGTAGCTAAACAAAAGCAGCAGGTCGGAATAAATCATAAAGTTTTTGGCACACAACATGCAGGAAAGTCCTATCAGTCTGGCCCAAAAAACACACTAAAGACAGACAAGGGTGCATGTAACATTTTTATTGTTAATTGTATAATGACTTAATTAGGGTTAATTTGTGGTTGAGAAAGAAAACTTTAGTGCAGCCTCATGTGTTCAACAGAATATTTAACTTAGAATTTACCATGTCTGCCACATTTAGCTCATAATCACAACCAGCCACATGAAGCAATCCGATGCTATGTCATTAAAAAACTACATTATATGCTATCTATATTTTCAAACTTGGACCAAAAATCCCATGGAGTCATTTCCTTCCTGCTCATTGCCTGCCTGTCTGTGCCAACTTGAGGGGCTGCTGGTGAAGTGAGAAGGGTCCCGCCTGCTATCATAACATATACAACATGTGTGAGAGTCAGGGGGTGTGGCGTAGACACACACAGTATGCAAGGTGGGCCTGGAAGGCAACAACAACAATAAACAGGCAGACAGAAGTGTTTCACGAATGTTTTCTTAACATTTGTACTGTGACATTAAAACTTTACAACCACTAAGCACACCACCAACGCCAACACAGTTAGAAAATAGCTGTTTACGTGTCCCAATATGAGCTGTTCTATCTGATCTTAACACGTTTGAAGGTTCAATCCTAACACAGATTGTTCCTCTATTCTTAACATTCACCTCAGTTGTATTTGGCACCTGTTCCTTTAAGTGCCTTGAGGCAATTGTTATGATTTTGTGCAATATAAATAAAATTGAACTGAACTGAATTTGTTCCTCTCACACAGGGACAGAACTGATACCAGTGAGTCTATACATAGTGGAACACAATTAACATCTCAATTAACAATAATAGAGAGAAAACCCCAGGAATCAGATGAGCCCCTCTGAGCAAGCACTTGACAACAGTGTGAAGGAAAATCTCCCTTTTAACAGGAAGAAACCTCCGGGCAGAACCAGGCTCAGGGAGGGGCAGTCATCTGTTGCAACCAGTTGGGGGTGAGGGGAGAGAGACAGGAAAATAGACGCACTGTGGAAGACAGGCAGCGATTAATAATAACTAATGATTAAATGCAGAGTGATGCATAAACACAGAGTGAAAAGAAGTGAGTAAAGAAGGAACGCTCAGTGCATCATAGGAAGCCCCCAGTAGGCTAGACCCATTGCAGAGTAATTAAGGGATCCAGCCATAACTATAAGCTTGATCAAAAAGGAAAGTTTTAAACCTAATCTTAAAAGTAGAGCAGGTGTCTGTCTCCTGGATCCAACCTGAAGCTGGTTCCACAGAAGAAGGGCCTGAAAGCTGAAGGTTCTGCCTCCCATTCTACTCTTAAATACCCTAGGAACCATAAGTAAGCCAGTCATCTGAGAGCGATGTGCTCTATTAGGGTGATACAATACTATGAGGTATGTAAGAGAAGATCGGGCCTGAGTATTCAAGACCTTGTATGTGAGGAAAAGGATTTTAAATTTGATTCCGGATTTAACAGCTCTCTCTTTCCAGTACTTGTCAGGACTCTCGCTGCAGCATTTTGGATCAACAGCTTTTCAGGGCTTTTCAGGACAACCTGATAATAATAAATTATAATAGTTGAGCCCAGATGTAATACATGCATGAAGTAGAGAACGAAACTTTCTAATTTTAGAGATAAAGTGCAAAAGCAAGAAAGCAGTCCTACATATCCTGGACATATCCTGATCAAAAATAACTCCAAGATTCCTAACACTGTTTCTGAAGGCCAAGGTAATGCCATCAAGTGTAAGTATCTGGTTAGACACTATGTTTCTTTGCAGGGCCGAGTACAATAACCTGAGTTTTATCTGAGTTCAGAAGCAGGAAATTAGAGGTCATCCAGGCCTTTATGTAAAGTAAAGTAAGTAAGTAAATTTTTATTTATTTAGCACTTTTCACAGACACTAGTCACAAAGCGCTGTACATGCAGAAAACACTCAAAAAACAAACAGTAAAAAGACACCATAATATCTAAAAACCAATAATGTAAAACTAAAAATAATTAAACACCATAATAGCTAAAACTAAAAATTCATTAAAATTTCTCAATATAAGGCCTTTTTAAAAAGGAAAGTTTTTAACTGCTTTTTAAAAGAATCCACAGAGTCAGCTGAGCGTAGCTGTAGATCTCTTTAAGACATTCCTGTAGTTTAATAAATTGGAGCGTGTCACTGAGTTTCATGGATAGATAAAGCTGGGTATCATCTGTATAGCAATTAAAATGTATGCAATGCCTTTAATAATACTGCCTAAGGGGAAAATAATCTTTGTGTCTACATGCATGAGTGACCAAAGTTTGTATCCAAAAGTACATATAGTATCTGTCTGCTACTGTACTATATCTGAGCAAATAAAAAAAATAAAACTAGGAGACCAGCCTCCTTGTGACTAGAAAAAAAAAAACAGTGGTTGCGTGGTCATTGCATTGAGCTTTTTTGTCAACCGATTGCAGAGAGCTGTGGTGACTGCTTTCAGTTGAAAAGTGACTACAGATCTCTCCTGGTGGGAGGCAACCTGTCTTCAAACAATCACAACTCCACTCGAACTGACTGCGATTGCTCTCAGACAGATTGGTGAAGGTTTTCAAATAACTGCCATCTAATTTATAAACACAGACAGATTGCCAACACACTAAAATAAAGTCAGGTAATACTGATGAGCGCTAGCTATATTTTTACATAAAAGCAAGGTTGCTGAGAGCCTATGTTATTTTGTAGTTAAATCGCCATCCTGCAGCAGTTATGTCACTACTTGTGGAGGAATTTCTGTTTCAAATCTATGAGGTTCTGGGTGGATTCAGAATGTAAGGAGTTAATGTAAATTTCTGTGTAAGCAGAATGCAACAGATTTGCTACATTTGGCAATTTATTACAAACAGATTGCATGCAGTTGCCAACTTGATCCCATTCGATCGCAAACTGGCTCTGTCTTATTGCCAAGGTGGTAACTGACTATGAGTCATCACCGGCCTGGTATCTGTCTTCGAAGCAGCCATTTCAAAGGCAACGAGGCTGCAAGTTCCTATTGCACACGGTAGCAATAATTTAAGTCATGTTATTTTAATTGTGTGCTTAAATGATTTTATTTGTTGGCAGCATTGTATTAGACAGTTCTACCAACCTCCACACTGACAATGCTGAATCCTCCAATAGTACTTCTTTCATATACTTTAACATGCTATAAAAACTTAGTATACAAACACTGGAAAAAAGAGAAAAATATTCCAACAGTTTCACTTTATTATTCAACACACATCTACTATGACAGTTTCCTAAACTAGCCAGGACCTGTTACACTTCATCACCGGTTAATCAGAGTTGAGATAAGACATAAGTGGTTTTATGCAGTAGATGAGTGAGATGTGATGACTGGTTGAGTTGACCTCATTATGAAGCCCACCAACATCACTTGGTACATTATTCTCATTATAAATTAACCATTTCTCCTCACAAGGATATCTGACTGAGAGTCATTTTGTCCGATAGTCCAGTCTAGACAGACAGAGATGTCTCCATGTGAATACCCATTTGCCTTCAAGCAAAAAATGCGCGCTAGAGCAAACATTTATCATGCTTTAATCCTGAGAAAATATGAATCCCACTACATGCCATATCACTATGTCTCAATGGAATGCAATACGCACTGGAGGCTGTTACAAACTATTATCTGTGTGCTTGTGTCCAAAATCATTTTCAAAGTGTTTCACTTCAAACTATGAGGAACATAAACCAGGAACCATAATTTATGACTAACAGGTGCAAGGGTCAAAATCTGGTTTGTATCCATCAAATTGAGAAAAAAAATAAATCAGTGATGCATACAGGTACTAAAAAAATCTGCAACACTAATTGCAGGACTGATGTAAAAAATTTATACTGTTGAGTTACTACTTATAGGCCCTAACTCCAGAGAAATCAAGTGCCTCCAAGTCTGTAACTGATAATTTATGGTTCGGGTTGGGCTATGTGTGTTTTTTTTTCTCTGTGAGGATCTGACAGCCAACAAAGATTTAGAGGTAGAATATACTTGAAGAGATTTAAGGGGAAAACCGCCCAGAACATGACAGATGAAGGAATGTTTTCACAATTACACTGTTAATAAACATAAATCATACCAGGTGACTCTTGCTTTAACGCTTGAGATGATTTGTTTTATAAATATACAGTCGCATGTCATTTCACAAGGGTCAGGGTTGTCCACATATTGAAGTGGAAAGTCATTAAGATAAGAAGGTAACCTAAAGCAGTCAGATTAATCTAGCAGATATGATCAGAATCATACCTAATAAACAACAGGGGCAGATATCGCTCTTTCTTACATGACCAATAAATTGTAATCACAACCAACCTTCCCATAAACTTCTTGTTTTGTTGTAATTAGGCAATCGGTTTGAGACCCTTTTCTCCCTGAGTAAATAGCTAGAGACCATCTGTTGGAGTGGGAGGGGTGCTGGTGGTGGGGTAAGGGCTGGAGATAAACAGCCATAAATCAGGAGGCTTGACAGTGGCAGCGTTGCTGATATACGACAGACAGGCATAAGGGCACAGCAGCACAGTGAAGGACACGGAGCCTAAGACAAATACTGGGCCTATCTGTCGGAATGGCAGCCAGTGAAATCATTATTTTTCTAATGTGATAAGTTGAGCATCATTAGAGTCAGTCGCTACACTGATGCATCAACACGAGGAGAGTATGTTTAGTCTGAGGCCGGGAAATGCAAGGTGGCAGTGTTCCATCTCTGTCACTGAACAAAGAGACAGTGAGAGGTGAGTGAGGAGACAATGCACACAGAGGATGCTGTGCCCCAAAGTCGTTGACAAATGGAAGAGGAAAGGAATGGTTTTTGAATTTGAAGGCTCAAACACAAAATCGTTAAATGGGCATTATTATTATATCCTCTGAGGGATGTGCCACTCCCACTCACCTTTCCAATAGCTTCAATGGCGTAAATATTTGGTTGTGACTTTGAGAAATTTACAGCCAACCCAAATCCAAGAACAAAAAGGTATCTAATATCTAAGTACTTATGGATTGTGGCAACCACAGGTGATCAGTTGTTGTTATTAAACTACATCCTAGTCTGCTTATGTATGCAGGAAGTGCAGAATGATGAGAATAATGATGAAAGGCAGGCTGATCCAGAGGCCTCTAGTGGCAGAGATGCAGGATGTTCTGCAAACAATTTTAATCTTTTCCTATAACATGCATAAATTCTAATATACCACAGTCACAGAGATGCAGCATTAGGGATGCATGGATATCTCCGCCCAACATCAGATGGGCTGAAGTTAGGCTATCTGCAAATCAGACATTTACAGATGTTGGTGGCTGATAAAGAGTTTTAATAAAATATGTATTTATAAAAGACATTGGCTACTGGTCAAATTAAATAAACTTGAAACTGGTGTAACCCAAGAAAACAGCATTATATTCTTTGTACCGCAAAGTCATCGAGACAGAAAAAAGCCAGTATCTTGTATGTACTTTCCACAGTTACAAAACATACTGTACATTGTGTATATTATTATTTGTGCGTTCTTCAAACTTGTGGATGTTTGAAGCACAATCCATTGAATCTGCAGAACTTACACTGAAACCACCCAAACTACTCCCTCTTTAGCTTTAGATAACAAACCAGCACCAATCATTAACGCAAGCCTGGTAGCCAACCCAAAGCACCGCAAAAGCACTTCACACATGAGCTCATCCATCTATCTATCGAGCAGTCCCTAGTTCAAAGGCTTAGACAAACACTGGACAAATGTGACAGGTCTGAGGAGGATCTGCAACCGTGGCTGAGCTCCTGATGTGGAGTGACAAGGGCAGCTCATTTTTCTGGGCCTGCTGCGATCTTAATAGCTTCACCGACAGAGGCTACGCTTCCATCAGCAGTTTAGCCAAACAAAGTCCAAGTCCCTGAGGATTCTACGGCATCGGCATGACAGATCTGATGGATCGTTGGATCGAATTGACCCTGACAAATCAGACTCCTGTATCAGCGCTCACTGCTAGACAACTAAGTTCCAGAGAAGCAATGAAGGCAATCTGGGCAACAAGGAGAAGAGATAGCAGAATGTTAGCCTGGAAAGGAACCAGACAGAAGAGGGGATGGGAGTCTTTAGACTTTCGATCTCCATCACTTCACCAGGGAGGCCCTAATAACGTGAAGACCACCAGCATATCATTCAGTCTTGCATGTTTGCAACTCTCTCTCCATATATTCTGAATCCTCAGAACAGTAAATAAAAAAAGAAAAGAAAACATTTGTCCAGTTTTCTCATTCACTGGCCCAGTGCAGAGAGTACTGAAGAGTGTCCCTTTCAGCCAAACAAGGCGTGTTTTCTAGTTCTGTGCAGTCCTGCAAGAATAATCAAATCTTTCTCCAATCTTGAGTCCAGGCCAAGAGCATCAGTGGCATCAGTGGCAGCCTCCCATTCTCACCCTGATCCTGCATCATTGTCATCCTGCAGCCATGTGTTCATTTAAAAGCAAAAGGCAAGACTCAGGGAACGGTTGCTTAATACATATTCTGTTTGTTGTCTCAAGGCTACCATACACCCTGAGTTGCTACGTGAACATGCATACACACACACACACAAAGAGAGAGACACTTTGAAGATAACACAGCCTTTGTTATGGCTCAAAACTGATATTGTTTATGGGCTGCTTGACATATAATAATTATTATGGCCAGAAAATGGAGCACTGCATTGCTTACAAGAACAGTATTAGGCAAGTCACACTTCCTCACTTCTACCAAGTACCACTACACACACTTCTGTTATACACAAACCACAGCATTATTACACAAGCACTTCCATTTTCATTGAAGAACTTGAGATAGCAGTGGGGTGGATGGACTGTAACTCAAACTGTTTGCTTTTGTTTGTTGAATGGTGTAATAACCCTTCATCCTCTTATTGTGCAAAAAAAACAACAAAAAAAACCTCCACCCATTATAAGATCTTAATAATGCTTCAGAACGTTTAATTGATACCAGGTGACTGTTTCTGAGCTGCTATGGGGTGGGGACGCTCAGAACATGAAGGGGATGCAGGACAGCTGCTGATGAGGATGATCTAAGGGACATCCGCTAGACTAAACAATGACCAGAGTGGATATCAAACAGGGTGTTTTACAGGCAGGACCTGGGAAGTTGGGAAAATGAGTGCACTCTTGTCAGAGAAGTTCTGAGGCTGGATATATTGTTCTGGAGAGGGTTTGTTCTGTTTTCAAAAGGCCACATAAAACCTTGACAGTGCTCACTCCTCAAAGCAGAAAGAAATATGAGATACCAGGGAAGAGAACACCCCAGCCATTTTTTGTCCTTTGTTAACCCTGTTGTTACTATCATGTCATCACATCAAATCTTTCTCTGATCTCCATTAAATTCTTTCAGCTATATTTTGCAGAGTTCTTCTTCTCTTTTTTTAATATCTGCCATCTACTCCTCAGCTTCTTCTCAACCCTTGGCTTTTCTTTTCCTCTAAATTCTTTCCTTTTTCCTCTACCCACATCAAAACCCTGGACAGGGATCACTGGAACATTCCCGGACAGCTCGTGGAGAACACCTGTGTGTGCATGAGTGCTGGCAGTGTATGCTTCTATTTGTTAATGTGGTGTGATATGTACATGGATTCTTGAGTAACTACAGAGAAAATGTATTCAGATCCACACACCAAACTTCTTTCTCACTCTCTCTCCAGATTTCACATCCTTTCCCACATCAGAGACATGAATAAAAGAGGCAGTGTGTGCCTGGCAGTGGCCTAGCTGCAGCCTGATATGACGTTAATTCCTCTGAAGTAGCACTTCATGTATGTCGTTTCGCTTCTTTGCAACAGAGTAGCAATTGTGATGTGACAGCTAAAAAAAACTTCTCTATGAGGAATTCGATTTGATTTCTCCCTACGACTCGGTCACATGTGCATGTTTCCACATTATGGTGGTCTGAATTCCTGGAGTGGATAGTGTTTCCCTTTGTGCATCTTCCAGGCGTGATATTAGTCCTGAGGACTGGCTGAGCTAAGTTAGCGGATAACGGCTGCGGGGCTCCCCAGGGGAGCAAGCCTCCACTGACATGGGAAGCCATAAATAAGGGCCCGGAGCGCAGCACCATGTCATGCGTCATTTGGGCCAGAGAGGCCTGCTTTATCCCCTCCCACCACTGAGCTGCTGAGCATGGCACCTCCTAGGGCGTAACACAAAACATATGGGCAAAGGGCGAGGGGCAGAATCACCTCAGCATACCATACTTCTGCCTTGTCAGCAAAGCATCTCAGAGGATAAGCAGATACAGACGGCCTCTATGATAACACTGAGTTACTTTGCCATGATATAAGTTTTTGAAGGAACCTAATCGCTGGGCTTGGTTATTTTTGATGTGATAACATCACATCATGATTACAGTACAGCAAAAATAAAACATAAAGCATGTTAAACTGCTAGCCCCATTTAGTCTTTATAAACAGTATACTTCAATGGATATATGGTTTGTTAAACCACTTCTATAGTTCTATATTTTAAGTGTACATTTGCATATTTATCAACATCTTTAACTTGTATATGCATAGTATCGTGTTTACATACATACGTGTCCATATAAATACAGTACAGATTTTACTTAATTTAAAATCTCAATTTTCCTTTGAGTTGTATTTCTGTGCTGCTGCTGTGTGTGTGTGCAATACCAGTCCCTTGCCTTCACACTATAAAACACTGTAGGTCAAGAATGACTGACCACTGTCAAGATAACACATTCTCTGACAAAGCAGATAAACGTACTATTTCCATTAAAACGGAGACAATGACACATTTTAAAAGTGAATGGACAGGAAGTTACACAAGAGAACCTGTGTACGCCTTCTAAATTATTCCATGATTGTTAATGAAACATGGACTAAATTTAGTTTGAGAGGAGATATCAAGTGTGTGGAATGCATTAGTGATGGGACTACTGCCTATGAAGATATTTGTCCAAAAAAAAAAAAACAGCCTCAAGGCCAGTGAATCACCAACTTGACCACTGACTAAGATGAAAAAGTTCCCCAAAAAGTACAATCTTTGAATTCTTATGGACAAAAACCCACCACATAGACACAACCTGAGTAATAAGACAGTCTGGATGGACTATCCTTCTATGATTCATCCAAGGAACTGAGATTATTTGATTCAAAATGAAAGCTATTCCTATGAAGATGACACAAACAAAATACCAACATTCCTCTGCCCGTAAGTCTTTCAAAGTACTGGGAAGTTGAGGTGGTCATAAATTGTCTTTCTCAAGTTTCCTCTCTGGGATTTTAGTAAAGTCAAGGTGGAAGTTTGGAAAACAGCATCTAATCAGCCATTTCTATCAGGTTTCCCACTGATTACACCACGCTGTCTCCACCTGCAGGGATCCACCTTTCTATGCCAGAGGGAGAAGCTTCTATAATCCTGGACAATTGGACTCAAATTGCTCTGGGGAAGGCACAAAAGGAGGGTTGGGAAGGAAAGCCAGTCTTCAGGCACTCGCTCTCTTATCAGCACAGAGATAGTAATCGGCCCCAGGAGGCGTCCCATTTCTCTCTTTTCTGCAGGCTAATCTACCTTTCCTTTCAATCTGACTGTCAAAGATGGACTGCATGATCCTTTTAACTGCTCTGTCCCTGCCAATTTCCACTGTGTGGGATTTAAAATGACAAACTCACACTGTTTGCTCGGGGATGAAGTGCATAGACAAGTTAAAGTGGGCAGTGGTACGAGGGCGGGGATGCAAATGTAATGGCTGTGGTTGTTGCTACACAACCAAAGGAAAAGACCTTTCCAATGTGTAGGATAGAAGCTCACACAAGAGGCAGGATCCAAGTTCTTAATCACATCCACCATTTGCATAGATAATAACGTTAGTAGAGATACCACGGGAACAAATCAATCTCTAATGAGGATATCATGCTGGATGTCAAAGAGCACTGAAGGGTTTTATCAGCCCTCCCTATTTAAATTGCAGTCCAATTATTTCTTCATTGTGGGATAAGTGATAGAAGCTAATGAGGATGGGTAAGATGAGTCATCAGGGCAGCAACTTTATCCAAGTTAGAAACTCCTATACCGCTGTGCTTGTCTTAAGTTCAGAATTTTAGATCAGTTTTTATGAATCAAAAGAGAGCCTGAGTGTGAGGCTGAGAGTGGCCGCTATCTTCCACTCAAGGTTATTAATCAACCCAACACCTTGCATACAAAAGGTGATTATTGTAGGTAACTAACAAGCATGTAGGTGTGAGAGATGCAATTAATTCATTATTAGACTCAACTGGCTTGTAAATGAACCCAATTATGGCTTTAATCAGACTATATATCTTGTTCTGATATGCAGATTCACTTGAACATTGTTACTAGAGGAAAACAACTCAATTTTGAGATATAGGGTTATTGAGCCTAGTATCCATTTACCTTTCATTGCAATAATGACTACACGAGCTTCTTTACAAACTCAATAACTATAAGAGAAAAAAAAATTAACAAAAATGTTCCAACAAATGTAGCGATGTATCACCATGTACAGCAGCTTTAGAAATAACTGGAATACCTGATTTATATTATCAACGTGTATTTTATACTGCATCCCAACTACACTGTACAAGGATGTTCTAGTCTCAGTACTGGAGGCACAAAATTTGGCTTGCAAATTTGTTATAATTTAACATCTACTTAAAAACTTTAGAACTATAGTGTTATATCCAACTCCCAAAATAAAGTCTTAAAAAAAAGAAAGAAAAAAAAGGGCAAATGAATTATGTGGACCTTATTGTTTCCAGTCAGGATTGGTCAAAGTCACCAACAATCTACTAATAGTTTCCAGAAATTGACTTGTTAATATAATGCTCTTTCAGACCAGAACACATCACTCCAATTAAAGAAACTGTACTACACTAATTAAAGTCAAATTTGTGAAATTCAGATTTAAATTTGTTCATGTAAATGATCAGTCGTCCAAAGACATAAATGATAGTTATGGAGTTTCACAGGTCTCTGTACTAGGACCAATACCTTTCATGTTATACATGCTTCATTTTGGCAGTATTATTAGAAAACAGTTTCCACTGCTATGTAGACATACAGTATGCTATATGGACAAACATACTGGGCCACACCTCTATGAATTTGTGAAACATTTGTGAAAGAATGGGTCATTCTAAAAAGGTCACTGAATTCCAGTGTAGTACTGTAATAGGATACTACCATTGCAATAAGTCAGTTTGTCAAATTTCTTCCTTCCTACAGCTTCCACGATCAACTGTCAGCGATAATATTGCAAAATGTAAGTGTTTAGGACCCACAGCAGCTCAGCCACAAAGAAGCAGACCATTGAAAGTTACAGAGCTGGGCCACTGAATGCTGAGGCACACAGTATGTAAAAGCCGCCAACACTTTGCTGACTTAATAGCTGCAGAGCTCCAAACGTCCTCTAGCATTAATGTCAGCACAAAAACTGTGCACCCGGAGCTTCACGGCATGGGTTTCCATTAGACCAGAGCCATATTGTATGTCTGTGATAATATCAGTATAAATTTTTCAGGGCTTTAAGCAGGTGGTTAAAGAGCTCAACCCAAGATACAAATTATTTTTCAATTTTATTATTGAAAATATTATGCAGGATCCTGGTGAATTACTTTAGTTATTGTTAAGCTAAAGTGCTATGCAGTTATTTTATACTTATACTAAAAATTTCCAGGGAAAATGCTACCTACCTACCTACCTACCTACCTATCTACCTACCTACCTACATTTGACTTATGTTGTGTCACTGGATATATTGCTGAGTCACTACTATTGCACTATAACACTGCTGCTACTGGCACCTTGTGGCAATAGATTTACCCTTTGAATTAGGTTCTATCATCAGTGAAAAGAAGGATGGAAAATTCTGACTTGCATTTACAAATACTGTTGCCAGCAAGCATCCATAAAACACTATGTAGTGTTTTTTTCCCCTATATTGTCAGAAATATCATAGCAAATTTTCCTGAAATATTGCAATACACTTTTGAGGCTATATCACTAACCCCTAGTTTCCTGTAGCTCCTGTAGGCATAATGTATAGGTGGCCCAGTACTTGTGTACTGTACATATAGTGTATTTATCTAAGAAACCAAAATGAAGCAAATCAATTAGTAAAACTGCAAGCAAGTCTTAAAGTCATAAAGGTGCGAACAACCCGTAACTTTCTACTTTTAAATTCAGACAAAGCTGACAATTCAGACAAAGTTATTATATTTAGTCCTAAAACCCCCTGAAACATAGTGTCCAACCAGAGACTTACTCTGGACTGAATTAAGTACTATTAAGGAACGTTGAGTACTTTTTAGGGCCACACTTTCCGAGTCTGTGAGTCCGCTAAGGTCCGCTTGAGTCCAAGTGGTGTAAATTTTCTCATTCAACACTAAACGCAAGGGTCCGTGTGGATGTCTGCATGCCTGCCAATTTGTAATTGTGTGGACTCGTCTGCAGAGATGCCTTAGTGTGATGCTGAAAACTGTCCATGTATTTGTTACTTCTAGGCTGAAATATTGATATTAAATATTATCAGGAATTCCTGACAGTTCACTGAAAAGCCTGTCATTGCTGGGGTTTTTCTCACCTCTCCTTGCTTGTTCTGGTTTTCTTACTGTGATATTGTAAGGTTTTTACATTGCAATGTAAAGTGCCCTAAGATGACTGAAATGGTGCTATATACATTAGAAAAAATAATTTTGCACAGTGTTTCAGTTTGTCAGTTTCAGAAAGTTACAATTATGAAGCATAGTCAGAAAGGTTTGAGATGTATGTTTTTTGACAGTCTAGATCATTTTACATGAAGGATTTTGCTCCCTTTACAGCAGAAACTTGTAGGTGTGAAGGGAAAAAAGGAGCTTGGGAATACAGTATATGAAAAAGGTTTAAAATATAGGGTAGAAAAGGTGGTTGGCTGTATAGTGACAGAAAACAGCTGTATGTAATAATACTTAACCCTCTATCGAGAACCTTTTTATATTTTTCTGTTAGAGACAGCAGTGTATATGAGAAGAGATATCTGCTGGACAAGGGCATCCGTAACAAGAGAGGACATGGAGTCAGACAGCGTTTTACACATTTTTCCTCTTGTCTCTTGTCCTTTGTAGCTCCCTCAGCTCCTTTTTGGATTTTAATCCCCTACTACACACAAGGGACCTGTCTGTAAAACCTGTTGTGCAGTTTTATAATTTGCAATGGATCCCCACAAAGCTGGCGAGTGTTTTTCATTAGAATCATAACAAGTAGACAGACATTTTTATCTTATACTAAAATCCAAAGAAATACTGAGTGGTCCTGAAACTCGCTGTGTGACAGGATTGACTGAGGCCGATCACGCCTCAGCCCTTCATGTGTTATGAAAACCCTACTTTGTTCCTATGGAAACTGGCAGTGTGTACTGAGATGACACATTATGTATAAGGCATGTTTACAGAAAACAATAAATTCCAGCATGCTTATATCAAGAGGCAGGCCTTGCTGGACAAGGCTCCCCCTAAAAGGGTAGTTTTCTGATGAATTGGTTATGGGGCCATGCTAACTAGCCAAAGATGGAACTTGATGGGAGTAAAAGAATTTTAAATGCTACTCTAATGTGACTGCCAAGTTAGCTTACAGTTGGCAGGTCTGTCACAAACAACATGAAACCGACCTCTTCAGAAAGAAAGCAACGTTTGTATGTATTTTAATTTCAAATGCATAGATGAGGAAAGACTAGAGACAGAGTAGGCGACGTGATAAGCTAACATTGAATAGATGAAGGCATGGTAGGCATTATACGCAAAATAAAAGCAGCATGACACAATCTTTTCCAAAGGGAAGGGATTTCTGCCTCTGCATTTATCCCTACCCGTCTATCTACCAGTCATGGTAAAAAGAAAGTACACCCTCTTTCATTTTTTCAAGGTTTTACGTGTCAGGACGTATTAAAAAATCATCTAGTCCTTAATCAGTTAAAACTGGGGAAATACAACCTCTGATGAACAACATGTATACACTGTCATTTTTTTATTATTTTTTTACAAAAACTAAGCCAAATTGCTAAAGCAGTATGTGAAAAACTAAGCACACCCTTACTGCTTCCATTGGAATTATTATTGAACGTAGCAGCTAGGTGCTGATAATCAAATGCACTTGATTAACTGGTCATTAGCAAGTGTGAGCACCTCACAAAACAAGCAGAAGTTTTAGCAGTTTGCTAGTCTGGACAATTCTGGTGTGTGCTAACGCAATGCACAATCTTCTCAGGAGTGGATGACCTAGCAAATTTAGCCAAAGGTCAGACCGTGGAATGCTCAGAGAAACACAAAAAGACCAAACAGGTAGATCTGTAGATCTTAAGATCTACAGGTCTCCATTAGCATGTTAAATATTAAAGCTCATAACAGTACAATTAAAAAAAAAGACTGAACAAGTAAGATTTGTTTGGAAGGGTTGCCAGGAGAAAGCCTCTTTTCTTTAAAAAGATCATGGCAGCATGGCTTAGGTTTGTAAAGTTGCATCTGTAAAAACTACAAGACTTCTTGAACAATGTCCTTTGGACAGACAAGACCAAAGTGGAGATTTCTGGCCTTCATGCAGAGCACCACATATGGCAAAACCAAACACAGCATGTCACCACAAACACCTTACACCAAATGTCAAGCACAGTGGTGGAGGGGTGATGATTTAGGCTTGTTGTGCAGCCACACGTCCTGGGCACCTTGCAGTCATTGAGTCGACCACGAAGTCCTCTGTATACTTTGGTATATAATCTAGAATCAAACATGAGGTCATCTGTCAGTCAGCTAAAAGTTGGCCAATACTGGGCGATGCAACAGGACTGTGATCCTAATCTACAACTGAATGACTGAAAAAGTAAAGAATCAAAGTTTTCCAATGCCCCAGTCAAAGTCTAGACCTCAACTTGATTGAAATGCTGTGGTGGGATTGCACTGCTCTTAAGAGAGCTCTGCATAAATTACTGCCCGCAAATGCTTCAATGAACTGAAGCATTGTTGTGAAGAAGAGTGGCTTAAAAATTCCTCCACAATGATGTGAGAGACTGATAAAGTCAAACAGAAAATGATTACTTGCTGATAAAGGTGGTTTTACAACCTACTGAATCATGGGGTGTACTTAGTTTTTCACACACTGCTTCTGTATTGTGGCTCAGTTTTTGTTAAATAAATGACACAGTACAATACATCAGGTGCTGCTGTTCATTAAAGGATATTTTTAATAATTTGTAATAGCAATGTCAAGTACATCCAAACTATGCAAGTCCATCAGTGTTAGCTGTTATGCAGCAGCACAATACAGAGACTATAATCTTGCATTTATCCTCAATGTTTTGATCTTATTCATTAAAGGAAAGTAAGAACTTATCTGTCGGCAAGTTTTTATGAGCAAACTCACACATTTTTACAGCATGGCAAACAGACAGTAAACACCAAGACTGTGCTGTGTTTTTATGTGTATTAAGACACAGCTAATTAGATGGTGAACAGTAAAACAGTGAGGAGAATCGTAAAACAGGGAGCAGAGACAGGTCTGAGTGAGGGATCAGGTACAGACAACAGACGTTAGAGTCAGGACACAGCAGGCCACTGACAAATGATCGAGGTAGGGTTTCTCAGTTGTGGCGAAAATGTAAATAACAGACTTTCTTATGTAAAAAAAAAAAAAAGACCCCCCACCCCATATCCATCCCTCTGTTCTTCTCCTCCCTTCTAGTCCTATGCATTGGTTGGTCCCATGAAACGGGGTCAAGGTACTAATGGAGGACCTTGTGGCCTTGTGTGCCTCTGGAAACACCTCCCCCTCCACTGCCACCACCAACACCATTCCCTGCTCTCTTATAATTCAAGTAGGCTTCATTGAGAGTGTCAGAGTCCTCTGATGTCCTAGCCATGTCTTATTTCAAAGTCCTTCTGAAGGCTCACACGGTTCCACATTTACTCACTGGACACAAGGGAGAAGTGTATGTGGGAGTGAGTGTAAGACTCAAAGAGAGACGACAGACAGAGAAACAGAGACTGATAGAAAGGGGAGAGAAGTAGAGAGAAATCAGGAGGTCCCCGAGGAAGAGAGGAAACCAAAAATACAGGTTTATTTAGCAACTGTGCAGCATCAAACTTTTCATTTGAAAGCATCTCTAATAAACCACACCATTTTGGGAAAGCCATTAATCGCATCACTCAAACAAGAAGAAGAACACCGATATGTGTGCATGTGAGCATCTGCAAATTAAGTCGATAAAACGACTTCTTCTACTACACACACAGAGTTTATAATGCATTTGTAGAACTGTAATCAAAACATACCGTATTTTTCGGGCTATAAGGCGCACTTAAAATCCTTAAATTTCCTCAAAAATCGGCAGTGCGCCTTATAATCCGGTGCGCCTTATGTATGAATTCTTCTTGTGCTTACTGACCTTGAACCAATTTTATGTGGTACACTGCGTTTTAGTGCGACTTTGGTAAGGGACGTTTAATAAATATTGAAATATTCCAGAGCGTACAAAGAATATTCCAGAGCGTACAAAGAATATTCCAGAGCGTACAAAGAATATTCCAGAGCGTACAAAGCGTACGGG
>JASGAU010359985.1:0-18664 GCA_030220045.1 Australoheros facetus | reverse complement strand
GTTTATCATAGTTAATTCATGATTTAACAAGGGGACAGTTACTTTTCATCCCTCAGCCTGAAAGGCTGATGGGGTATTGTTGCAATACCTAATATGTGGACACTCAACATTGTGAACACAATAACTTGAGAATGAGACAACGTAGGATTTTTAAATTGATACCATAGGTATCAAGTTTGAATCTCAGCAACCTTGACCTTATGGTCAAGAGTAGAGGTCAAGTTTTCCTGAAAATCTTGTGAACACAATAACTCTATAAAGATGTCACCTACGATTTTCAAATTGATACATGGGAGCATCTACTAAAAATCTTGGATGAGTTTGAATTTTGGTGACCTCTGACCTTTACCTCAAGGTCAGAGGTCAAGTTTACTGAAAATCTTGTGAACACAAGAATTTTTCAAACCATGCCATAAGTGTAATTACGCTGGAAAGATATATAGACTTCTCATACTGATAGCTTAGGTGCATCTGCTGACAATCTCTGACACTTTGGAATTTGACAATCTTGATACAATTCATGCAATTTTTTATTTGGCAGGTTTTTCAATGGCACAGTATAATATGTACCTATACCAAGGCCACTGTTTCAGTCTTTGGACAAAATGACATTCAGAGCTTTTTCAAATTTGCATTCAGTGAATTTTCATGATGATAACAACCATTCTGCTGTCCAACTGAAACTCACTGCAAGTGAAGCTTTTTTTATCCTAATAAAATAAAGCAGGAGTATATTGTCATATAGTCTGTCTGTCTAGATGTCTGTCCATGAGATTTTACCTTTCTGGTCTATAGACTACAAAACCACAAGAAATTGAGCCATGGAATTTGGCATATGTGTTCTTTACACTTCACAGATGTGCAACAAAATATTCATATTCCTGGATGTTTAGTACCCTTTGTATAATATATGCTAATGATGTGCAGCTTCTTTCTAATGCCTGATTGGCTTAGCCTAATCATGCGATCATATTACACTGCTTGATAGGCTATACCTACTCGATCATTATTGACTAAAATGGAGAAAGTGGGTATTCCCATATCTAGCAGCTGACCTAGGTCATTGAACAGCTGGTAGTGAGAAAACAGCTAGATAGTGAGAAACTGGGGAATCCCAATACTGTTATAATAATGCATTGATATCAACAGATAATGTAGTGTGGATGTATTATGTAGTAATATTCACATGAGTATAATATACAGTAATAATGTGAATATGTTGTACATATGTGTTATATCTGGTTTATTGTTATCAATTATAGAAATAGAAAAACATTATGGAGTAGACACCCTTGTACAATAGTGCAGTATGTACTTTCTCTAATTTGTTTACAAATGGAAATTTTTTGTGTCTGTTCTAGGATGTGGTTACCAAAAAGTGTTTGTAGAAATGTTAAAGATAATCACAGAATATCAGTCACTTACGCCATGCTTAAAATTATTTTGATTTCACGAGTATTGTTAATATTGAAACCATATTTTCGCTGGAATATAGATTACAGTACCAGTAAAAACTTTTGACTAGAACTGTATAGCTTTACTAACCCAGGGGTGACTAAAAGTATTTAGATAAAAGTTTAGGGCAGGTGTGTCCAAAGTCCGGCCCACGGGCCAATCACGACCCAAGGTTGACACAAACAATGAATATGATTCCCCGTACAGTTCCTCTTTTTAACTCATGGAGGCAGCATCGTGTAACAGATGTCTGCTAACTGCCATAAAACCCCAAAAAGAAGAAGATTGACTAATGGCCCAATCATGGAGTTTGGGTGGGGGTCATACCTGACACAGAGGGCTCTGCAGGTTGATGAGTCGACACTTAACTGGCCAAATGAAATGTGCTCTGACCCTTCAGCTGTCATGGCTGTTCGAGGAACATAATTTGAAGAAACAAACCATAATAATACATATGACAAGCTATCAGACAGTGACCGTGCTGAAAAGCGAAGCAACTCGAGGACAGCTGAGCCGAAGTGGTGTGCAGCGGTCATCACATCCCTCGCTGGTGAGCTCAATGACCGCTACTGAAAAGGACATGGTGCTATTTGACCCTGATGATGCTCCACCTCACCTGCAGCTGGAGCTGACTGAGCTTCAGTGTGACCGACACCAGCATTTCTTGTGCCTTTTCACCGGCAGCTGGATAAAGTCAAGTTTAAGATAAGATAAGGTTTATTTGTCACATGCACAGTTATACATGGTACAATGCATATAGTTTTCCACAAGGTAATAAGATGTCTGCTGTAGGGGTTCTACGATGAAATGGGGCTGTAATGTAAACCTGAGTTCAAAATATATTTTATATTTTTATTAACTGCGGGAGAATATCACAATCAATTATAGGTCTTGTTGTTATACTTTTGACTGATATAAAGCGAGAGGATATTGTCGTCATACCATCCGTCTGTGAGGTTTAACTTTCCGGTCTATACACTCCAAAACCACAAGGAGTTGAGCCATGAAATTTGGCATATGTGTCCTTTACTCTTCAAAGATATGCAACACAATATTCATATGTCTGTCCGTCTGCCCTTCTGTCTTTTCGTCTGCCTGTGAGGTTTTACAGTCTGGTCTATAGACTCCAAAACCACAAGGAGTTGAGCCCTGAAATTTAGTACATGTATTCTTTACATTTCACAGATGTGCAACACTATATTCATATTCCTGGATGTTTAGTACCCTTTGTACACCCTTTGTGGGTGTATTTATCTGAAGTGGAGAGTAAACAACATGGAGGATTTCAGGCCTCCAAGTTTGGGAAAAAATTGTTTTGCAGAAGGTAAAAAGCTGTCTGCTGAAGGGTTTTCTATTATGAAATGGGTCTGTAATTTTCATTAATGGTGGGAGGATTCTCCCATCGGTGATGGTCTTATTCAACCTGAAAACATTTCTTCAGTATTCTTTTGTGATGAAGAAGACCATGCTGCAATGGAATGGATCAAAATGGGTCAAAGAATTTGCTGGATGTATATGTAATAGCTCATCTGATTAGTCACTCAAGTAATTCAACTTTCAATGTTATTTCCATGGCATATAACATATAAAAGCTAGCATGTTATTGCCTTCAGTTAAGTATGAGTCAAAAACCCCTAAATAAAGGAATGTCTAACTATAGTTCTTACCATAATAATGGCAATCATAGAAGGTGATAGTATTCTCAGTGGGGTATTATGATTTTAGCATTTCTTACTCCTGGGTCTTACTAAGCCATTTGCTTGAATTGATATGGTGAATAAAGTCACTGAGGCTCATCTGCACCCCTGTTAAGAACTACAGAGACCTGGTTATTATGTGTTCTAGAACTTGTGCTTCCAGGGGAATTGTGCCACCTAAAGATTCTACTGCCACTGCTGAGGGGTAGCACCGGTGGCTACAGTGTTTTCACATAGAGCCAGGTAGGTTTGGATAGCTTGTTTCCTTTAATAAATCAAATCAGTTTTCAAAAAAATGTGTTTTGTGTTGACCCAAATTATCATGAAACATTTCAATGTGAAAAATATGCAAAAAAACTAGGAAATCAGGAAGGGGGCAAATACTTTCTCATGGCACTGTAACTATGGTTTTCTGCTCAAGACCTGACCACTTTAATTCTGTCAAAAAATCTGTCATAAACTTGATAAAGAAAGTAAAATGATCAAAGAGCAATACAAAAAGCATGTAGCACACCAGCATTTGAGACACTGCCACAACTTGTCAGCCTTTGTTAAAAATAAATTCTCAGTTTTTAAAAGCAATTGCAAGAGGCTAACTGCATCCTGCAAAAAAAGACACAATTGAATGGGGAAACAATTTTGAATTGGAAGACAAAAACACTTTTGTGAACAATTGTGAAAAATGACAATGCGTGTATAGCAGGGGACCTCAGAGAATAAAGAGATGAGAAAGTGCTTGGCAAGAGACTAGAAAGAGGAAAAATAGGGCAAATGAAGTGGCGGAGACAATCTTTGCAGACTGCACAGAAAAAGAATATCAGACTGTGTGTGTGTGTCTGCGTGTAGGTGTGTGTGTGTTTGGGTGGGTGGGTGTGCATACATCTGTGTATGCATATGCAGTGGGAAAGAAGGAGGGGGTGTGTTCACTTGGAGACAGCAGGGATGGCTTATTAGGAAATCATCCCTTTTAGCCAATGGTTTTTAAGAGAGAGGCAGATGTCATTTGGCTGAGAAGTACCACCTCCGAGAGCCAGCACATCCCCTTCAGTGTAACGCCGCGCTGTGTGAGAGCACCACTATCACTGCTTTCTCCTCTCTGGCATTTTCTCTCGTATGGTCCACAGACACTTTCTCGCCTTTCCTCTGATTTCTCTTGCTCCCTCTCTGTCCCTGCGCTCTGCTTGCCCCTCCTTTCCTTTTGCTTTTCCCCCCTTCTCTCTCCTTCTTTCTCTGTGATTCTGAACCATAGAGACAGATAGGATCTGTTACAGCATCAGCATCACCAAAACCTCAGGTAAGATCTTTTTTTGTTTGTTTTGTTTTTTGTTCGCTTTGCACTGAGGATTTATAACATTTAAAGCAAAAAGCCTGATTGCTCACTCCTCGTTGTGGACAAATAGATTTCTCTGTATTTCTAGTTTCTCCTTGCTCTGTTTGCCGTGATGAATTTGAAGTGGAGCTCTGATTGTTTTAAGAGAGACCGTGTGAGCAAAGTTGAGACACTCTAATGTGATTTTATGAGTGCTTTTATTGCAAGTAACTTGTTACAATAATAACTTCACGAATTTTACTCCAGGCATAAGAGTGTACCTGATAGATGCAGGTAGGACTGTGTAGCCCTTAGATAAAAAGAAAACACAGATATTATGCATAAAACTGAGATAGGCAATGAGACTGAAAGAATGAGAAATATAGCCTTCAGCTTGGAACAAAAAAGATACGGAAATGGGCTTTCACTGGTCAGAGCTGGTGGCACAAAGTGAGTTAAGAGTTAGGGAAGCTCAAGTGTTCACAGATCGGCAGGTGTCCAGTGGGCACTGTTTGTTAGGAGCTGTTGTCCTTCCTGAACAAAGGGATTTTTCTCTTTGGTATATTTATAGAGTGATCACACGTGCCTTTGTATACACCAGAGAAAACCGGATAGTGAAGCTTTCAGTCTCATGAGCAAGAACAGTTGCTCTCATCTTCAGACTCCCTGTCTCAGAACATCTAAAGCTGTATGACTGAATGGATTAAAAAAAAAAAAATCCTGAGCAGGCTAGTTAAGTTGCAAGCCCATGTCGATTGAAATGAGCAAGTGAGAGAATCATTAGGTTTATTCTACTACTGTGTGATACAAGAAAAGGTTGGGTCATAGTGTTAACTATATAGTAATTGCTATTCATGGCTGTGGTGTTTGTGAAAACAGTTTCCTTTCAAAGTGTAATCTTTGTAAATGCAAATGAATATATAAATTTGCATAAATTACTGAAGCAGACCTTGCCTTTTGCCTCCCTTGTTTTAGAGATGTTTAAATGAGTTTAAGAATGCCCCATGAGCAACGCTTAGCCTTTGAAGTTTAAATAAACAATAGGACAATGCAATTTTACTTCTGAAATGCAACAGTGAAGCACATTAGTGTCACTTAAATCATGTCCCATGGTGGGTTTGTCTGCTTTGGAGGAGCTTTGCAAGATGGCTTTTGTCGTAATGATGAATGTTGAAAGGTGGTCTTTGCTGATAAGTAATCTTTGAAGTTCATCTTTAGCTAATATTTTCTCGAGGACCGATGCCCTATCGGTTGTGTCTGTGGTATAAGAATATTCATCATACTGATGAATTTAAATGAAATCTGAAAATAGCTCTGAGCAAAGTTGCGTTAGGTCTCATAAGTAATACAGCGCTGTGCTTATATTTCATTCATGACATAGTTTGCAGCGCTCTCTTGGACTGTGGAGAGAAATGAGAGAAATAGCTTTGTGATGTGAAAAGGCACTGGTTGTTGAGGTGAGAGAACAACCAGATACACTGCAGTGGAAACACTAACAGCAGGAGCTGAAACTGCACTTTAATTTAAGGACACACACACACAGAAAACTTGCTCATTTTAACCAGACTTGCCACATTCCACAGCCACAGTGTAACAGTTCTGAAGCATTTATGCTGCTTGCTTGGCAGCACACCCCACCTTGCACACAATACTGAGGGGAAAAAAAATGGTATGGGCTTTTTTCACAGCTGTTAATGATACAAAATCAGTGGCACAACCATCAGCCTAGAGATGTAAAAGTGTTGTTGTGTTGTGCAGTATATACTGTATGTTGGCCATATAGGTTACCACATTTGTTAATGTTTTCTAGAGCAAAAAGAAGCTGCCTCAGCTTGCCTGACACAGCCTCTTTCATTAACCCAGCACTCAGCCGGAGACCCAGAAAAATATCCGCGTTTTGAGGAAATGAGAGTCAGAGAAATGGGGAAGCTGGTGCCTTTTCAGTCCGCTGAGGGTTCTGTGCTGACAGCTACACTCCGTCTTTTTTTTCTGGTTGGTTGTGAGCTGCCCCAGGTGTGACAGGCAGCTGGAGTAATGGGGGACGTTTGACAGATGCATATTTCCAGCCTTGAAAGCTTCATATAAAGAAGATAGACGGCATGGATTCAGGCTGAGCGTGGGACAAACTGTTGGGCTGTGAATCACCTCAATGAGTGCGCCGCCTCTCTGCTCGATTGATCCGTCACGTGACTCTCACAAGCCTTCCAAGTTACTAATTGTATCCCTACCTGATTATTGATTGAAATATGAGGGTGGTATATTACACTCAAAGAGGCAGGCAGTGTGTTGCACCCACTTAGGCTGGTGGTGGTGGTGGTTAAATTACATGCAGTGGGACCCCACACATTTCAGTGATTCAATTTCAGAAAATAAATATTTTGAATGAAAAGCATGACTTCTGTGTGGATTGAGTGTGCATATGTGTACATGCACATGTGCATATGGTCGAAGTATTACTTGTGTCTGTGTGCGCTGAATTCATTCCAACAGCACGGGAGATTTGTACTAATATTGGTGACTTTATGTGATAATTAATCTTTTATAAGGCTATAAGGGCACATAAATAGGAGCCAAGGTAAGGGGATTACATTACAGTTTGCAGAATAGATAGCAGTTTTTCTTGGCAAACAGACTTCATCTGGCAGTCAGTCTACTCAGAGAAAAGCTAACTAAGGGATGAACTCTCCCATTTAAGGTATATTTGTCTCCTGTGTGTTCCCATTTCATTTAAAGTCCCTGTATAATTTTAATTTACAGATTGGTCTCTTGTTACTTGTTAAAGAGTAGATACTAAGTGCTTTGTGCCAATCTACTTACAGTGACGCTGACATGATAACACATTTCGGTATCATGTTAACCATGTTCACCATCTGGGTTTAACGTTATAGCATACTAGCATTTGTGCAACACAAGGAGAATTTAAAGGTATTGATCTTCTGAGGTCTGTGAATGTCTGTACATTGCAAGTCGTTCAATAGTTGCTGTATGCCTGACCACCAGATTTGAGATGAGTTGAAGGCATATTTTTCACTGATGTATGGGACCCATGCACACGCAGCCACCGTGATGTCACCCATTGGTTTTGACCCCTCAGCGTTAGCACCTTGTTAGATTTTCAAAGGCAGAAGTTGCTATATTTGGATGAGAGGATAAAGTGATAAGCTATCAGCTTGCTTAGCAAGCTGCATTAATAAACAGCATGGGTGGACATATAGACACAGATACCTGCTAATTAGTTCTAAGTAACAGACTAATAAAATTCTGGAATTTCACTAAGCAAAACTGAAGCATTAACTTCTTAGATGGTCTGTACCACAGCACGTATTGGTTTTTGTCTGATAATTCCAGACAAGCTCCAAAAGCCACCAACACCACAAACATGATGGAAAGGTCTCCCAGTAACTCCCATTAGTGGACATAAAGTTCACCAGATACCTATTACTACAACTATCTATTTGCAGGTTTACCAACACAAAGTAACCATGCCCGTAATTCCACTGCCCATTAAAATAAATAAATAAATGAATAAAATTAAAAAAAAGTACATTACAGTTATATTACACTTGCTGTGAAGGAAGCAGCTATCCATAGTGAAGCCAAAACCATTTTTATACCATGTAAAGCATGTAAAAATGCTGGTCCAAGGTGGTCATTTTAACAAAGGAGTTTGTGGAAACTTACTATATTTTGGAGCCAGCCTCAACTGACCACTGGTGGGAACTGCACTTATTGGCACTTTGCATTGGCTTCATTTTCAGCCCTGGAGGGTGACCTACAAAATCATGCACCAGCCAGCCACAACATTATAACCACTGACAGGTGAAGCAAATAGCACTGATTATCTCATTACAATGCAGCGTTCTCCTCCTGTCATGGCATTCATGTGGCTGACCACCCACTGTTCCAGATCAATCACACTCCCACAGCACTGATATTGACCCAGCCTCCAAACTCCCTTGATCCCAATCTGATCAATTATCTGCAAGATGCTACAGTATATAGCAAGCCAGATCCACAGAGGCTCCATCCTGCAACCAGGAACCGAAGGATGTGCTGCCAAAAGCCTGGTGCCATACGCCAGGGGGCACTTTCAGACAGACTGTGCCCATGTTCTGATGGGTCGGAGCTGTTCTGATGGCTGAAGAAGGATGACAGGTGGTTTTACTGCTGTGGCTAATTCAGGATTACTAGTATGATAAACTTTACAGTATGTACAAACTAGAAAATGCTTAAGTAAACCACTGATGTGTTGATTATATATAATAAAATATAGATAAAAATCAAATTTAAGAAATACCCTCCAAATTTTGTGTTGCAGCCCCACATTCTGCTCTGAGAGACTGTTGTTCAGTACCTCTTTAAAAAAAACAAAAGAAAAACAGCAGTCAGTGATTGCAACTTAAGTGCAACTTCTGCATTGTGTAGGTGTATGCTGTATTTGAAAATGCTTATGGTAATTCAAACAATAGGGATAATCAAAGTGATATTTATAAACAAATTTACATTAAAATATTTCTTTTTACTTAATCCCAGTGATCACAGTTTCTCTGTCTTTATAGCGTGCACATGAGTGGCCACTTCATTTGTATTAAATAATGAACACAAGTTGTCTTTTGAAGTCATGAACTGTGAGCAGGTGTTCTGTGCTGCAAATAAAATGTTACACAACTGTTTTCTTTATGTGAGCGCTTTGGCATTATAAAACAATAAAGGACAGATGGTTTAGTGCACACTTCTTTATCGCTAAGGGCTCTTCATATTACAGTTTATCTCTGCCCTAATATGATGCAATAAGAGGGCTGAGCAAGTAGTAAGTTATTTATCAATTACACCTCCTTGTTAATAGGATTAGATGCATCTGAAAAGCTCTCAAAAGGGTTGTTTGCAGTGAATATGCTGTTCGCCACTGTCACAGAGATGCAGAGCACACACAGAGGCTTTGAACAACAAATTGTGACCATGTTTTGGAGGAAAATAGATTATTGTCCATAGTGGGTTCATCAGTCATTCTGTAGTTTTTTTTTTTTTTATAACACTGTATTTAATCTAAATAGCAAAAAGGATGGCATAGTATCATGTCATTAATGAGGATCAATATAATACAGTGTATGGATACACTGTATTTGACCAAAATAGTGTGTATACATAATCACTTATCAGTCAATTGATAGTCAGTGCATGCAGTAGACTGGATAAAACTTGTTAAAATAAAAGCTGTCAACATCTCATTTCTTTTATTTTTCATTCAAATTAGTTAACATCTGCAGAAAGCTGTGCCCAGATGTACACTACATAATACTAAATGGGTGTATTGACCACCTCAACATCAACAGATTTTTTGAGACTGTATAAGATGGTAGAAATTCACTAAGAGAAATCTTTCTCTCAGAGGAGGCTGTCATCAGTGAAACCAAATTGGTCTTTTGAAAGTATGTCCATTAGTTTGTTTGTTTGAAGTGAAGAGAGTTGTCTAAGTCATGTTTATTTGTCTGTGATCCAAATGCAGCCGTGATACATACTTGAAAACATAACAGACATCTTTAATTTATTTTATTTTTCTCCTTTAATGCATCTGCAAAGCAAAGTTTTTTGTTTTTTAAAAAAGCATCCCCTTCAGTTTTTTAAAAGCTATTTACTATATATGACAGATCTGCATTAAGAAAATATAACATATCTCCTTTGATGGTTTAATTTTAATACTTTGTGGAGAGGACTGTCAAGATGTGTTTTGACAACGTCTTCATCTCCAGAAATATCAAATCACGGAAGTTCAAAAGCAGTTTGTAACCAACAGGAGCACTTTAGGGGTTTGGTGTGCCTGCAAAATATTTCTGGGCTGTAATAGTTTTCCCCTTTCACTCACTTTACTGCTTTACACCCTTTTCACATGAAAAGTGACACCCGCTACTATTCAATTCATTTTTAATGAGAAGCATGCGGGCAGTGGGGGACTTGTGTGCACGCACTGTGGCAGAACAGGATTTATAACATTTGTCAGAGATCACACTTTACTTTGAGGTCACGAGAAGGAGGAAAATTTAATTCTGGCTGGACTGTTCGCAGCTGAAATGCATATATTTTCAAATTTTGAGAGATATAAACTATAAGGCACGTGTTTTATAGGTCATTAAAGAGAGGCTCAGCTAGTTGTTTTTTCTGAAGAGAGAACCAGTAAGAAAGCAGTTTTGTGATTGTGTCCTCTGGTAATGCTTTGTTTAAAGGCAGAGAACAATCAACGCAGCTCTTCTTGTGTCAGCAGCTGGCATTATTGCAAATGTTTGCGGCAGTCTAAATGTTGCAGCAACAAAGTAGAAATCTGATATGCTGACTTTTCAAACTAAATCTTTTAAATAGCTAGCTTCAATGTTGATGCTAGCCAGACTTAGCTATCTTTAGCAATTAAGCTGGTGGCAGAACGGAGCATGAAAAATTTAATGTTTTTTACACATTATTATTGCAGTGTGATCTATTCTTGGACTGCTCTAGTAAAGTAAGTGGTAAATGCATTGGTGTTGATTGAAAACATCTCTTCATTATGTATAGAGATGGTTTGATTATGTGCTGATGTGCTGTTCCCATGGATACTTCAAAGCACACATGTACTCTTATTGATACTCCAGATGGTCTGTTTGTTTCTCACATGCGGGAGAATGCTCACTGGAGATTGGAGACTGCTTCCATCTGAAAGCACCTTTCTCATGACGCATGCAGTAATATCATTAAACTGCTGGCTGCCATTTATGTAGTTTGAGACTATGTGGTCCATTCATGTGAAAGTCATTCACATTCAACCCTGCTTTGCAGCTTTTGTATGATGATTCCAGGATATATTTAATTTCCAATTACTAGAATGGCCTTTAAAGAGTTACATAACTTAAAAACTCTTTCTGCTTAATCATGTACTTACTCCCTGTTGTCTTGAGGTGGCTTTAAGAAAATGCTTGTTCTGTGTGAGTTTTAATTCTGCCAAATTTCTACATGATCACATGGACTTGTATATAAAGAGCATGTTATTTTAAGTATATTTTGTGTTACTTTAAACCATTTCCTGTCATTTTATGTTGTTAAATGGCATGGAAAAAGTTTTGGGTTAAGCTCAGATTGGGAATATATTTAATGGCATGATGTGAAACATTAAAAGCAAAAACAAAAAAAGTGTAGTGATAACACATGAGATGTCTTTTGTATTGTATTTATATGCCATTTTAAGTTGCAAGTTTTGAAAAAGAAATTGCTTCTGTCTCCATGTTAGAGGGCTGCAATTTCCAGCATTTTCATAGCAATTGCTATTTTAGCTCATGTTAATGGTTCAGTATTTTTTAAAATGTCTAAAGTGTGAATGAAAATTTATACTTAATAACTAAACTTGGTTGTGGTTCCATATTTCAGCTCCAAGGAAAGAATATTCTCACCTCACACGGGAAAAATCTAATGCAAACATCCTATATGCACATAGTATGAATTATAATTATAGCTACATCTGGTATATACTTCATCTGGGGTAACCTGCATTACCATTAGTAAACTGTTCAGGAAGAGTAATAGGGAAAAAAACTTCATTTATTGCAGCTTATATGAGCACCTATTTGTTTGATGGCTACGTTCTTTAGCTCTTGTAATATTAAAATAGTTTTTTTACATTTGTGGCACAGTGGTTTGCGCTGTTTGCAAGACAATTTGAACTTGCTGCTGGGGACTTTTTCTGTGGAATTTGTATGTTCCTTCTGTGCCACAAAAGACATTTATGATAGATCCGTTGGCAGTGAGTGTGAATGATTGCCTGCCTTTCTGTGTGATGAACTAGTCCCACCTTTTGCAAAATGTCATCTTCGATAGGAGATGGGCATAGGCTTCACGACCCTGCAATCTTAGTTAGATAAGCACTTAAGAAAATCCACAGGTGGATTTTCATAAAGGAAGCTTAACAAAGTGCTATGATACTTATCCCTGGAAAAATAGAGATATGAGTTTGGTTTTATTTTAGGGTGTATTCTAGATTATTTAAAAACCTTTCAAGTGTCTGTGTATGCGCAGGTTGCTTTCATAGACTATTTTTAAAAAGATGCACTCAGAAGCATCCGTTTTAAAATTGCGGCTGGTATAATCTTGTTTTTTTGTTTTTTGTTTTTTTTTGGCGCCAGAAGTGGCCATATTTGCAAGTGAAGGGAGAATGCTAACCTATAGCTAATGCTAGAGAACTAATACTAGAGCTGCATCCATAGCCTGTATGTGAGACCCAAACCGTCTTGTACCAAGTTGTAAACATGCTTGTTTCTGCTGTAAAGTTAGCCATTTTAACATGGAAGTCTATGGGGGATAGAGATGCCTTTGGAGTCAGCTTGAAATGGCCACTCATGATACTTCTTTCTTTTTTTTGGCATTTCCACACTCTCTTCATTTCTAACCCCCCAGAGATTGCTGCTTGGTTGTTATATCTGTTTGCTTGCTGAGTAATTGGAGTTTTACAATAATTTCTGCTATAGGGAAGTAAATAGACTGACATCAGATAAATTATTAATGGTAGACCTTTTATGAGGTGCAATAATAATAAGCCGGAAAAGTATAAAAATATAATTTGAATTTTTTTTTTTTATATTTTAATTATTTTTTATATCAAGAAGGAAATATTCTTTTCAAATGTCTCATAATTAGTTATTTTGTTGCCATTCCTTCAATTTTCTGTAAAGGTGATGGAGTTGAATTAAGATCGCATTCACAAATAAACTACCAAAGCTTGGTTATGGAAAACAATTGTTCCCTTTTTTTCACCTCAGCTTAAAAATACCCGAATCCATTAAAATAAAGAAATACTCCTTAGAGGAATCCTCTTTTAGTAAATGCTACCCTTGACATGGTTAGTGGTGATGATTTCATGCTCTTATTCTTCTTCACATCAAACTGATCGAGGGCAGGATGGAAGCTATTATTTGGACAGAAGAATAATTCTCTGCAGGGCTATTTCTGCTTCACATTGCTAACCAAGACACAAACACTTTTATTTTTTCAGAATCTATTGAATTTGCTGACCCCCCAGCACCCCAACAGTTTTCAATTACATTAGCCCCCACCCTGCAATTTACTTGGAATACAAATGTAGAAGCTTGAACAAGCCTTCTCTTAAGAGTCTTTGTCAAGTAGCCGGCTTATTTGTCTATAGCTCTTTCCATCTGGCCAAACAGGTTATTCTTTGGGTGTTTTGCAGTTGTCAGGCAGCTGAAGGAGTCTGTCACAAAACCCAGTCAGCTCACTGGCCTATAGCTTAGATCTCCTTTTTTTTGTCACCCCAATTAACTTTGGATCAGTGGCTATATTCACTAAATCTTCCTTGCGCGTAATAGAATTAGTGCAACAATACAATTCCTTCTTAATGGTCAAATGTGTCTTTTTCTTGGCCTCCTCTACAGACATTGTGTCTCAATTGGCATTTTTTTTTATTATTCTCCTGGTGTCTTTGAGGTGTCAGCAGTAATTACATTTAATGAGAAAGGAATGGAGTTATTCACCTGAAGAGAATGCACAACCACTGATGAAAGCATGCTTTTTCTGCTTATGAAAATGTGCCGTTACAGTCACTTGTGATGCTATTTTGATATTCAGGGTTCAAATCGGTTTTGAACAGTCTTTTGTGTAATCTGGATTCAGAAAGAGACAATGTCACAAGTAATGATGGGCAACTAAGTGGGTAGTTTAAGACTTAGTAATGTAGACTGGAGAGGTGAAAGCTCAGATTGAGCCGCTTAAGAGCAAAGTTCTTTTGATTTGCTGAGGCTTTTAAATGCTGCTGTTGCATCTTGTCTAATTTACCATGATAAGAAGCTGTCTTCAAGTTGAAATTACTAATGAGATACGAATATTTAAAAAGTAGATCTAGAAAAATCCAATATTGCGGCTATGCTGGTGTTACCGCAGCCAAATGTGATTTCCTTTAGAAGGCACATCACTTTCTATCTCATCCAGCATCTCAGTATTTGCAGACATTCATGCTACCATTGAGCGGAAACAGCAGCTGACATAAAAAACTGAGGCAGATATATTTTATTGTATTTTTGAAGTTTTACATTTCAAACATTTAAAGTTTATTAGGAATGCTAGTTAAACTGATGTCAAACTGTTGTGTTCTTTAAATTTCAAAAAGTCAGACTTGTATTTTTTTAATATGGTCTGAAGCACTGGTTCTTTGGGCTTTCTTTGGACACTGACTGCTTTTTTCACCCATTTTCAGTCCAGTCCTTGCACCTGGTCATTTTCAGACGATTGTTCAGAGGATGAACCAGTGTTGTAGCTATACATAACAGACAACTTAGTAAAGAACAAATTATATCTCTATGCACTTTTGTTACTCACAGCCTGTCACAAAACCAAATACTTTGTTCTCATTTCTTTAGCTGAATCTTTGAAAAATGCCAATGATAACACAGTTTGACAGGCATGAAATAGTGTTTTTGCACCAGCAAGGTGATTCCCAAAGAGCTTTTAGCCAAAAAATGAAAAATATATCTCGGCATGTTGTGCAGCACATCCTTAAAAATATTTGAGGAAACTGGACAAGTGGAGGGCAAAAGGAGGAAAAATCCAGCAAAGATCTGACACAGATACACGTGGCATTTCACTGAAGCCTCATCAGAAAATGGTTTCAGTGGACCCATGGCTGTCAAGAAGCGTTCTTAAGGAAAGGAAATAGGAGGAAAAGGCCAAAATATGCCATATTACACTGGACTGAAAAACCAGTGACAACAGGTCGTATCGGGTGATGAATACAAATTTGAAATTATAGGTTCAAATCCTTTTTGGTTCAAATCATCATCAATATGAATGGAAGAGATTGTGTAGACACAATCTACAGCCATGTGTTGTTATGGTCTGTGGTTTTTGTTGGCCTATTTTGAGTTTCCTCATGATTATTATTGCAAGTTTTCAGTTTGTCTATTCTTGAAGTTTAGTTTTGATTACCATTGTAGGTTGAGTTTTGTTATTGTTTCTATGATCTCTTGCACTCCGAGTTCTGGTGGTATTATTCTGTTTCTAGTTCACTCGTGTTCTGGTTCAGTCTCCTTAGTGTTTTCTTGCTGTCCCTGTCTCTGCATTGGACATTACCCTGTTTAGTTGCTTCCTGTTCTATTTTGAGGCATTTGTCTCATGTGCCTTGTATGTAGTTTTACCACCTTGCCTTGCTTTAATTAGTTTCAGCTGTGTCTCGTCACCCTCCTGTGTCCACTTTCCTTGATTATGTCATGTGGGAGTATTTAAGCCCTGCCTTTCTCTTTAAGTGTTGTTACACATTTGTTAATCTTCCTTGTGTGTTACCCGCCTCTGTTTTGGATTCTGTTTTATATCACATGTGTTCCCACTTCTTCTTTTGGATTATTTGGATTTAAGTTGCCTTATGGACTCTTCTACAGTCTTATTAATAAAGGTATGTCTTTGAGTTTATTCCAGCCTGTTTTTTGAGTCTGCATTTGGATCCAAACTCTGCTTTCCTATGACATCTGTGAAAAAACAGCAGAGACTCTGTCATGGTTTTGAGGCTGCATTTCAGCCAGTGGTGTTGGAGACCATCTGGCAACAGTTTCATTTTTCAGAATAACAATGGTCCCAAACACACTGCCAATGCTGTAAAAGTATACTTGGAAAGAAAAACACATAGTGGAGCACTATCAGTGGATTGGCCTCCCAGAGCCAGGACCTCAACTTTATTGAAGTAGTGTGGGATCATCTTGACAGAGAACACAATGAAAGGCAACCAACATCCAAAGAAGAGCTTTGAATGTCCATCAGAAAGCCTGGAGAAGTATTCCCCAAGATTACTTAAAGAAATTACAGCTTGCCTGAAATTACAGAAATTACAGCCTGTAACTTTCTGAGGCAAGCTTAAAGTTTGCCTCAGAAAGTTCAGGCTGTGCTGAAGAATAAAGGTGGGCATATCAAATATTGGCTTTCCAGTTCACTGAAATTGTACAGACTCTGGTTTTACCTTACATACTCTTTTTCCATGTATGTTTGCACATGTTTCAATAAATTGCTGCATCTATTCCCCATTTTCTATCAAAATAGAAATAAATGAAGGGTGGATCAAGATTTTTGCTGATTGTTCCTCATACAGCATAGAGTGGCTTCAGTGCATGTATTATAATGTAGGTAAGATTATGTGCAGACCTTAAAGGATTTGGATACACCATGTTCAGCTTACTTGTCAGTTGCTGTTCCCTATTGACCATAATCTTCTAAATAATTTGCTAGTTAACAGTTAATTGTTTTACAATTGTGTTAAAAAATGCAGCCAGAGAAAATCACATGCTCTCAGTATTCCCCAAACTATGAAGTGGTGCTATTGAGGTTTTTCTTTCTTTCTTTTTTGTTTTTTAATTTTCAAGAAAACTCTGAAATCTACAAGGTAGAATCAGACTTTCAACACTTTAAAACATCTAGTGCTCACTGCAAAATTTCTAATGGTTGGCTTAAAAAATGGACTTCAATAATTGCATGAGCAAGAGTAAACAGTGAGTTTGTTGCAGTTTAATGACAAACTGCTTCCCATATATTTGGTCCCATTGCATGAATTCATCATTCCTGATAAATAAAGTAGGACTGGCTCTAAATAAACAGTAGAGAGGGATCATTTAATCAGAGCACAATAGTGTGACTGATGGAAGTGTATGTGTTTTTAACACTACCTGTGTAGCTTTGGCTACACAGGTAGTGTTTATTAGTACTGGAGCTGCAAATTGCCACACAAAACCATTTTTTTTCTTCAAAAAGTATTTAAAAAAATACCCTACACACAACCCTTCTCTAGTGTATTAATGCTACTCATTAAGAAGCAATGAGAAAATTCTGGTCCTTTATATCTTGCTTAATACATAACTGTGAGTTAATACTTTATGCAAACAGAGAAGTACATGGTTATATTGGTCAGATTTGCACAGTCCATATGATTCTATTTATTTATTTACCTAATTGTCATCCGCATTTCTAGTACTATGTCATTATGTATGTGTAAACAGACAGAAACACCCCCACACAGATGTACATTCCACTAAACAACCCTCATTTTGTTTGTCTTTGAAAAATACTTTCTATACAATGTTAGTGTATAAAAAAATAATGGCAATGAGAACTCAGCTTCTTTTTTAAGAGTTTTGAAATATCCATCAGCGCACTTAAAAGTTTTGTGCATTTGTCTTGGCAGCCCGAGGTTCTAGACTTTCAAGCTGGTTGTCTACTGATGTAGCAATCCCCTTATCTTACTCTCTGTCTATTGCCCTGAGTAATGTGGATTCTTTCTCTGAGAAGCCACGGTATGTCTTCATTCTTTCTACATGTAATTAATTGCAGATCAGTTTTCCTTTTAAAAACAGCGACTGCTTCATTTATTGCTCTTTTGGTCTTATGTTGGCTTGTGGATGACATGCTGCAAATATCAGTTTTTATCAATCACATTTCACCCTTTTGCCCTGACACCTAAGGTACAAGAATCACTTTTGCATTACTGCAGTGGCCCTTTGCTCTGCACAGCAGTCACATGTTTCAAAAGGCCAACTGTTGATGTGCTCTGCTCTCTACAGGAGAAGCTCCTGTGATAGTTCATTATTTTATTACACTCCAACCTGCAGCAACAGGCTGTGTGACATGTTTCTCTCCCCTCGTTTGTAGTGCTAGATACAGTTTCTCTGCTCTTTTGCATCTAATTAGGACAAGCTGTGTGCCTCCAAACAATGGGATAATGGCTGGCACTTGCTGGCTGTGCTGGTGCTGAGTGCCTCCTGGCCAAGCACCAGAACCTTGGAGTGGAAATCTCTCCTTACACAAATGTGGCACAGTTACTAGTGCCAGGGTATGCTGGTGCTTTTTGGGTATCCACATCACATCATGGACATCTTTAGACTTGCTGGTGTTTTAATTGTTAAATATTTAACTCTGCTTATAGCTCGTGAATATTTTAGGATAAAGGTGTTAGCTATTAAAGCACAGTTGTCTCATAGGTTCCTGGTTTGAAGCTTCTGGTAAGTCCGCAACCTTTTTGTGTGCACTTGACATGTTCTCCTTGTGCCTGCATGGGTTGTTTTCAGATTTCTTGCACAGTCCTAGCACAGCTTGTTAGGGTAATTGGTGATTTTAAATTGGCCATTGGTATAGGTCTGTGGGTGTATACTGGCTCTGTGATGGACTTGCAACCTCTCCGGGGTGTATCCTGCCTGTCACCCAA
>JASGAU010359981.1:0-20163 GCA_030220045.1 Australoheros facetus | reverse complement strand
TTTGACTGTTGGGTTTTCTCTGTATTATTGTAGGGTCTTTACCCACAATACAAAGTGCCTTGAGGCGACTGTTTGTTGTGATTTGGCCCTATATAAATAAAATTGAATTGAATTGAATTGAATTGAAAACTTTTACAGACTTGCTTTTATGTGATTGCATCACATATGATGATCATTTATCTTTTGTTTTTCATCCTTCAGTTCATTTTTGTTATTTAAAAAATTAATAATTTTGTGTATGTGAGTATGCATGTGTATTTGTGTGTTTATGTGCCTTTTTGTTCACATTTAACCCTTTGAGTATTCTGCTTTTGCCTTTCTCACAAAGCATCTTGTAAACTCAGTTTATTAAAGGTGCTATATAAATAAAGTTTTTTCTTCTTCTTATGGTTGTTGTTGTTATAAACCTGCCCATGTGCTTCAACTATGACAAACCCAGACCAAACAAAGCAAAAGGTTAGACATACCTGAAACACCTCACATAGGAGGAATCAAGAGGGAGGAACCCAGTCAGATGCCTGAACCATATGAGCTATCTCCTTTAATGGTTCTACTCTGAGCCCCTTGTGAATGAGTGAACTCTTCACCTCGTCTCTTAGTCCAGACACCATTTTTATTCATTCGATGACCACAGCTCCTGGCCATAGGTCAGGGTGAAATAGCTTAATCAGTAAATCAATAATTTGTCTCCCTTTACCAGACTGGAACAACATCCACATTGCTACTGATACTATGCCAATCCACTGGCCAATTTCCTGCTCCATTCATGAACAAGATGCTGAGAAAGTTAACCTCCCCTACTTCGAGGAGAAATTCTTTCCCATATTAAAGAGCGGGCAATCAACCATTTTCCGATTGACAATCATGGCCTCAGTCTTGGAAGGACTAACCGTCTCAGCCTCTTGCTAAGGCTGAAAACCACCTCAATGCAGCCAGTAAGGCCATCATCTACTTAAATAGTAGCAATAGTCACAGCAGTTATCTCAGTGCATCATGGGTGGTCCCGAGTAACCATGGCTGATAGGAGCTCCTGATTCAGCTTTATCAAAAAAGACCCTTAAAAGTTTAGAAGGGGTTTGTCTGGTTCCAAAGGAGAGGGGCATGATCACTGAAGACTCTACCACCCATTCAACTTTATTGCCTTGGAATATGAAAAATAAACCCCGGAAGCTCTGATTTACAGATACATAATGGAACAGAGGCCTGGACATGATACCAGCTCTCTGTAGGCTGGGTAACAACTGGAATGTTTGTCCATTGTTATTGAACTAGTTCTTAATTAGTAGTTGGCTCTGAGGCAGGCAGAAGCACAAATCCCAATAATAAAAAGATAGAAATGTGTGCTTGCGGATCAATACTCAACAATGACGCGTTGCTGATTTCATGTGAGCAAACAGGATGCAGCTCTCGCAGGTAATTAAAGCTCATCAAGGAAGTCAGATCTCATATCATTAAGATTTCAGGATGTCAACAAGCCACCGCAGCAGCTGGAAAATCTGACTCCAAACTCAACCTGTTGACAGAATAAATAATCAGACCAATAAAGTCAGAG
The DNA here is from genome assembly GCA_030220045.1 of Australoheros facetus. Classification (NCBI taxonomy): domain Eukaryota; kingdom Metazoa; phylum Chordata; class Actinopteri; order Cichliformes; family Cichlidae; genus Australoheros; species Australoheros facetus. The sequence continues at coordinate 18,611 of JASGAU010359981.1, read as the reverse complement.
TGAAGTCTAGCAGAGGTCGATACCCGAGGGGGTACAAAAGAAGGTGGTGTGGACCCTGACATCAGTCTGCAGGGTTGATCTGAGCAGGATCTGTGCAGGTGAGTCTCAATGCATTGACTGTACTGCGTTTGTTCATTTAAGCTGCAGTTTCTTCCCAGAAGAGCAAAGAAACCACTTTATAAATTCTGTGACTGGCTGAATATAGGCATAATTTGGTTTTAGTTGTGTTTTCTTTAAAGAAGTAGAAATCACTATATTTGGTTTGTTTCCGTTTTCATTTCATTGTCTTTTGATAAGACAGTGCTCAGGTAGAGTAGTAAGAGCCAATCCGTTTACCATTTTGTTCTATGAATCAGGTGTTCTGTCTGAATTTGAAACATGGTGGCTGTAATTTAAGTTGTTACTGGAGAAAAGATTGTCCATTTTTCCAATACTTACAATAGTGCACACCCTGTAGGTACCACATGTTTACTTACTGTAAAACATGTGCTTATATTCTCTTTTTTTCCATCATCTACATTCCACTGTACATGCAAGTAAAAGCAAGAATCACCAAGCATGTTATTGCTGTCTGAGGCATGTACTATTTAAAATAAAAAATAATTGAGATTTGAAGCTTTTATTCAAAATAATCTGCGCAACTAACTGATGGATGATGTAAGTATAGGCATTTGATAATGACATGCAGATGTGTGTACTGAAATAAAGCTATGTGGCTTTAAAGGTAAATAGCGATACATAAATGGACACTTTTTTGCATTTCATATGTGATCGATGCTACTTAACATCAACAGGATGGTCAGAACAATATTCACCACCATACACATTTTATTTGTGTTTACCTGCTTTAAACAGTGGTGCTTAGTTGATGTGAGCCACAAAAAACAAAAACAAAACAAAAGATTGATATGATATGAAATTTCAGTGCTGTAGCTGAGGGGGATTTACTCTGATTCAAGACACAAATGGCATTAGTGAGGCCCAACAATGATGTTGTAGTTCATCCCAAAGGTGTTGGATGAGAGGCAGGTCACAAGCAGAACTTAATAAAACAAACCTGAGCAAAGTATACTAAAGGTGAGAAAAATCCATTTATCTCCTCAGGAAATTATCATCATCATTACTATCCTCATGATGTCATCCATCAGTATCACTCAAGTGTTCCTGCTGTTTTTCCTCCTCCACATCACCACATCACTTCCTGTCAGGTAACATCCCATCCCAGCAAATCTCATTAATTCTGCTAAAAAAAAAAAAAAATGTAACTTACAAGTTACATGAAGATTTATGATTACTGTGAAAAACCTGAACAGAGTTTAAGAGCATTGATCTTCCTGTCATTTAACCTCAGGGATCAGGATGAAGTGGAAGATTTCCTGACTCAGATCAGACCTCTGAACGCACCATGGTCTCTGTCACCAAACTCTGTAGACGCTCTGCTTGAGGCTAGAATCATGTAAGTTTATACCAAAAAAAATAAATAGACTTTTCCACCTATTGGCAAAGAAAATGATTCTGTGTTGCTGGATCTCAGATATACAGAGTGAGTGTTTGCAATATCACTTAACTCTGCTGCCACTCTACTTTTTGGAGCAATATTTTGTTTAGCTTGTAGACCACAATCTGGCTCTTTAGGTTCACACACACATGAGTCTCTCACACCTATTTCCCATTAACACTGTGCAAGCATTTTGCTATCTTTAGTGGAAGAGGGCTATTAGTGTTGTTTTCACCAAGCAGCTGTAACAAGCAGTTTTTGCACGTTTTCCAAAAAGCATGAATAATTTGTTTTGTAATAAGCGACATGTTTATTCCATTCCTTCTTTTTCATTTTTAAATTGCAGATAAAACTGTTCACAGAACATATAAACAATAAGGCTTAATGAACTATTTCATGTTGAAAAACAAAAAACGAACAGATAAACATAAAATTGTGAAGATGCATCACAAAAAACCCCACAGTGATATGAATTTTAATGTGATTGTGTTTCAGGCAGCTGATATCTTCAGGTCTGGACCGCAGGAGGCAGCTGGGAGACATCGAGTTCTCAAACAGATACTCAGAGTTTCTGCGCTCTAAAGCCAAACACACCTCGATCTGTGCTTTTCTGCACCGCATGCAAGGAGTAAAGAAGAGGTGCGACACACCACAGGCACATTCAGAACAGTGAAACATGTTATAGCATTAGTGACAGAACAGCTTAATCTTTTTTGCTTTCATTAGAAAGTGAAATCAGTTACCAACTTATAGTTTAATAGTTGCTACACTTACATGTATAAGAGGAGGAAGGACTCACTCACATACTGAAATATTTTACGTCACATTTTTTTCTGTTTAACAACCTGTGATTCCATACCCAGCACCCCCTCTAAACTGACTTTTTCTATTTATGCAGCAAAGTGCCTGAGATAAGACTGTTACGTCCAACTGACTTTTATGATGTTTACTGAGTTTTTTTTAACCTAACAAAACTCTGCTCTTAGCAGAGTAAAGTGTCTGATATGACTTGGAGGAAGTGTTGTTCTTAATAAAATATTATCAAACAGGCTGAAAACTTGGCATATAAATTGGCAAGTAAAACTAGGGATAATTAAGGTTTGTTGCCATCATAAAGTAATAGAACTGAAGCTTTAGTTCTCTTGCAGATGAGGGTAAATAAATCAGAAGACCTCATTTGAGAATTGATCTTTTCTTCAATACTGGCTCTTTGTCTTTCTATCTGCTTATGACAGCCTCTTTTTTTACATCACTTTTGTCCACAGTGCTGTGGGAGCAGATATGGAAAAAGTGAACCTGCTGCTGAAACAGTACATGTGTCCGTCTGTCTACAACAACTGGCCCACTGACCTGTAGAAGACTCTCAGTGGAGCTGAAGAGATTCAGTCTGATGCTAGTTGGACAAACGTGTTACTGATGATCTGAATAAATGTCTGTGCATGCAGCTGTTATCATATTTAGTGTGGGAATGCATCACTTTGTTATTGAATATGTTCTATGAAATACTTTTAGGTGAATAGTGTGTTTAATAATTATATGGAGCATTTTACATTTATATGTACATGTACAATAGAATACACTGTGCTGTAATAATAATGATTTGTCCTGAAGGTGGCAGCACATGAAAACTTAAAGGCTCGTCTCACAGTTTTTGAAGACAATCTCTTGAGTAATTGCGATCTTTTCCTAAAGATAAAGTCACAGAAAAGGTCATGGTATGCATGTTGTATTTACACATAGTCAACTCAAGTAACTGGACTTTTCTTTGAATTTCATTTTTAAAGAGTGCACATCAGTTTCAATCTCCAACTTTAATTTTCTTCAGTACTCCAAAGCAAGTTTACGTTTGGCTTTCAGTCGTTTCTTATAAATAAAAAAAAAAATTGGAATCTTCATTTTTTAAGCATATATAACACTTACAACTGTATGCATACAGTTGTAAGTGTATCCATTTACAACTGTATGCATACAGAAAACTGCCAAAAAGGGTAGTAAACATCTCTGAATTGCATTAATTACTAATATATCTGAAATGCAAAGTTTGTAACAGGACAGATCTAATAGCAGTGAAGATCCATGACTACTTACATTTTTACATAGCCCTAGATGAATGTCTGTTTCAATAAGTGATATAGAAAACGTATTGTACTATCATATGAATTATTCCTTTAAATACATGGTTAAACTGTCAAAAGCTTTTGCCTCTTTTAAATATCCACTGCAAGTCAAAAGCTCAGGTTTCATATGGGATTGTTTTTGTTTTTTCATTCTTGGATCAGTATGATTTGACACAAACAACTTAAGCTGTGAGCACAGAAGCCCCTCACATGCACTGTTCAAACTTAATGTTCATGAGGGGCAGCCAATCAGAAGAAACGTAACTTAAAGGAAAACAAAATGACAGGGAAAATAAGAAAAAAAAAACTTGCTTCAGACAGAAAACAATGTTCGTAAAGTGGGTCATCTATCAGTTGGAAGGTCAGTGGTTCAATCTCTAGCTACTTCAGTTTGCATGTCAAAGTATACTTGGGCACGATACTGAACTCTGAGTTGCCCCTGATGCAAACATCGGAGTGTGAGTATGTGTGCAAATGTTAGCTGAGACAAGTTACAGGAAAAAAAGCACTTACATGAATGTGTGTGAGATTGGGTGAATGAGGCTTGTAGTAAAAAGTGCTCAGAGTAGAAAAGCACTATAAAAGTACCAGTCCATTTAACATTTACCAAATAGGGATCGTTTTGAACTGTGAATGTGGTGCTGTGGCCAGCAAGGCAGAGGACCCCAATGCAGGACTCACAAGGCAAGCAGCTTAATTTAAAATTTAACCTTCAATAGCAAACTTGGCTTGACAAAACATAACATGAGGCATAAACAAAAAGTGTAAAGGCACACAGCAGAAGGAACAAACAATGCAACAAGGGGAACCATATATGCACAGAGGGGCAATCAGGGAACAGGCACCAGATGAGGAGCACAGCTGAACATAATTACAGAGACAAGACAAGGGGAAGCAAAACTAAACACTAAGTGCACAGGACAAAGGACTCTCAAAATAAAACAGGAAGTAACCAAACAAGGTAACATGCAGACTTGACACATAGAGAGCCTGGCACACAGAGGGAATCTAAATATGACAAAAAAAGAAACCTAAACACAACGCTCAGGGGAACACCGGGAAGCACTTGCCCGCGGTTTTCCCTCGCCACGCTTTTCCCTCTCCCCTTCCGCGTCTCGCATCTACCTCTTTATGCCAGGTGTCCCTAATTGGAAGTGGACACACCTTGAGTTTGGCCCAGGCCGTCGAGAGAGAGAGAGAGAGAGAGAGAGAGAGAGAGAGAGAGACTGTGATCCCACGCACACCAACACAACACGGCACACGGCCGTAACAGTACTTTTAACATCCATGCAGATGCTGAAAATGACAGCCTCAACACTGCATTGTTTATTATTAGATTCAACTGGCATTTCTCAAAATGTAAAGGAGCCCACCCACCACTTTAATCATACTCTGGATCTTGTTCTGACATATTGCATAGAAACTGAAGACTCAACAGTATTCCCTGAAAAACTCCTCCTGTCTAATAATTTCTTAGTAACATTTACATTTGCATTAATGGATTACAGAGCAGTGGAGAATAAATATCATTACAGTAGTCTTTCTGAAAGAGATGTAGCTAAGTTCAAGGCTACAATTAAAAAGAAACCTTCAAATCAGAAATGCTTGACTCCCTGGTATAAGTCACAAACACACGGCTTAAAGCAGATAACCCATAAGCTGGAGAGAAAGTCTTTTAGCCTGGAAAAAGAGTCTGTTACTCCGTAAAGCTAGGACATTGTACTAGTGATCACTGACTGAAGAAAATAAGAAAAAACCCTGGTCTCGAGGAGCACTGTAGCACACACAAAGGATACACAGGGTACACAGCCAAACTAAAATACTTTAGTGAAGTTATCAATGTTGGTGTAATCCTTTTAAAGCTTTTGTTTACCTTATTTGAATTATTTAAATAGACCAGCTGCCAGGGCAAAGAAGCTGACCACTGGAAATGCAGGGAATAAAACTGTACAGGAGCCCTGTTTTGACAAGGTTTATACTTATAATAATATAATACTCTGCTGAGAAAATCTTAAAACAACATAAGCTTTCTACTTCAACCACCTGCATCTTTTAGGTGTTAGGGTTTGCATTGGCCACATTGTTATTGCAAAAGTTAGGGCAATTCACATTTTTGCTGGATGTGTTTGCTTCTCCATTATGATACAATGATATAGTGGTCCTACTCAAATGATGAGGGGGCTATAGTGATCACTGGTATGGACATAGCAATAAATCATCAACCACGCTTTTTGACACTTTATGGTACTACAGATTTCATTTTAAAGAATTTTTTTTCATAAAAATCTACAACCCAGTAAACCATCATTTTAGAAATGTATTTTTAAAAATCCAAAACTAAAATCTCACTTAAAAAAATAAGTATTCAGGCACTTCTCTGTGGCTTATATCATATCAGAATATATTATTTTGAAATGAGAAGTGTCCTGTTAACTAGAGAACACTTGTCTCAAACTGATTTGGTATATAAAACACCTCTGTAGTAATTTGTGTTGATTCAACTGACACTAATCAATGTCTGACATCTCTCTCCATATGTTTTGCAATTTTTACACAACACACACTGTTAATACAGTACAAATTTAATAATACTATATTATCACTCTCAAAATTGGAGTAAAGACTTCTTGGATGGGCAATTAGTACAAATACCAGTGCACAAAGTCATATTACTTGAAGAATCTTTCATTGGGAGTGTTTCCTGGATTCACATTTCTTACACTTCAGGGGCTCTTACATTTTAGGCAGTCTACCCCCAGTTTTATGACACTGCTGTCTGAGATGACAGGAGAGATCGCATTACTTTGGTACATTTGGTACCTTTTTTTTACACTTTTCTTGCAGCAGCCTATGCAGAGAAACCCAGACCTCCCTCTCCCCAGGCACCACCTCCAGTTTATCTGGGGGAAAAACTGAGCCTTCCCAGGCCAGCTGAGAGATATAATCTCTCCAGTGTGTCCTTGGTCTACCCCGGGGCCTCCTCCCTGTAGGACATACTCGGAACACCTCACCCAGGAGGCGTCCAGGAGGCATCCTAGTCAGATGCCCAAACCACCTCAATTGACTCATTTTGATGTGAAGGAGTAGCACCTCTACTCTGAGCCCCTCTTAGATGTGTTAGGGATTATTTTTTACTCAGTGAATAAAGGAAAAATGTTTAAATGGTAAATGGTAAATGGACTAGTTCTTATATAGCGCTTTTCTACTCAGTCTGAGCACTCAAAGCACTTACACAACACATTTTACATTTACCCATGCACACCCATTCATACAAGCACTTCCATGATTAATTAAGCTAAGTGCTTTTAATTAGCTAACATTCACACACATTAAAGGTAAACTCCAGTAAATTAATCAATAAACAGTGGATCAACCAAATAATAAACAATTAAATACATTAGACAGAGAGCAACAGATCAGAAAGTACTAACTTCTCTGTTACAGTGCATCTTATCTTGAGGAACGACCACAAGGACATATAATTAAAGCATCAGGAGAGACAACAGGCTCCACTGTGGATGAGCGGAATCTGAGTCATGAAAACCAGCTTGGGCAAGACTGAGTGACGAAGGTCAACTCGTTGCACCCAGAGATTGCTTATGTATAGATAAGAGGAGGCTGTCAGTATAAAAATGTTGTGGTTAGACAGGAACACGGGCTCGGAGAGAGAGAGAGTGCACACTCTTACTCTGAGTCCCCACATGGCCATGTGTGTATATTTTCTGATTCTTTGATACAATAAATGTCTTACCTTTTAATTAAAGTGTTTCAGGTCTCTTTCTTCACAAAAAACCTGTTTACCTGTCAGATGACTGTAACTGTTGTATCTGTGATCTTGTTCTTTTGGTCTCTACCCAAAGCTCGTGACCATAGATGAGGGTAGGGATATAGCTCGATTAGTAAATCAATAGCTTTGTATTTATACTCAGCTGTCTCTTCACCACAACAGACTGGTATAGCTTCCACATTGCTGCAGCCCCAGCCCAATCCATCTGTCAATCACCTGCTCCTTTCCTTCTTCACTCATGAACAAGACCCTGAGATATGTAAAGTCTTCCACTTGCACCTGACTCAGAGTGAGAACTCCATCCTTTTTTTGGCTGAGGAAGATGGCCTCAGACTTGGAGGTGCTACTTTTCATATCCGCTCCAATGCGAGCTGAAGGCCACCATCCAATGAAGCTAACAGAACCACATCATCTGCAAAAAGCAGAGATGAGATTGTGAGGCAACCAGGGTGGAAGCCTTCTGCCACTTGGCTACACCTCTGTGACAAAGGGCAGCCCTGGTCCAACATCCACCAGAAACAAGTCTGACTTATTGCTCCCAATGCAGGCCAAGCTCTCGCTGTAGCTGTACAGAGACTGAAAGGCCTGTAACAATGGGCCAGACACCCCATAATCCCACAGCACCCCTCACCCCAAGAATACCCCGAGAGATGCGGTTGAATCCCTTTTCCATGTCCACAAAGCACATGTAGACTGGATGGGCAAACTCCCAGGCACAATATTCTTGATCGGATGAAGAGCTGGTCCAGTGTTCCGCAACCTGGACAAAATCTGCATTGTTCCTCCTGAATCTGATGTTCAACTAATGGATGAACTCTACTTTCCAGCACCCTGGCATAGACCTTCCGAAAGAGGCTGAGGAGTGTGATCCACCTATATTTGGATCATACCTTCCGTCCGGTCCATTTCTTGCCCTTTTTGAAGCTTTGAACCATCACCCCAGTCTGCCGATTCGGAGGCACTGCCCCAGATCTCCAAGCGACATTGCAAAGGTATGTCAACCAAGGCAGCCCTACAACATTCAGAGCCTTCAGAAACTCAGCGTGAATCCCATCCACCCCCCCAGGGACCCTGCATGAAGGAGTTGTTTAACTACGTCTGTGATCTCATCTCCAGTAATGGGTGAGTCGTCCACCTTGTCCCCAGACTCTGCTTCAGCTACATTTTATTTCATATCTATTATTAGATTTGAAAGGCAAGCCAAGTTTGCCATGCTGGTCCTGTGTGTAGAAAGGATAGTCATCAGCTAAACAGAACATCAGTGATGCAGTAGTTCATCTGGCTTGTGATCCATGACAATTCACAGGCTATTGTAATATGTGAACCACAGAAAAAAAGATATAATTTTTCTTGTCATTGCAGCTGGGATTGATTGGCGTATAGTACCTGTGGCAGTATTATTCGGGGGGCTGGATGGAAAGCTCTGGCGGGCCAGATGTGGCCCGTGGGCTGCCAGTTGACGTTCCCTGCTTTAAGGCAAAACGTCATTTGTTGACAAAGGGCAGTGGCTACAAAGTACAAACATTTCTAAAAACATGTTTTAATTGTCATTATTGGTTGTGAAAAGATTGATGGGGAAATGACAGTTGTATTCAATTAATATTATTGAAACTCACTATAAAGTTAGGAAAAATTCTGAAAAGTCTGAATACCACTGAACTAGCCACTATACTAGAGGGACATGTTTATGTGTTATGATTTTCTCACTGTTGTCAGCCATAAATGCAAATCGAGACACATGATCTCTTGATAAGGGGCATGGAGTATAATAGAGGACATGGCAGATGAAGCAATACTTAATTTAATGCTATCAATAATTATGAATACTTCTGCAGATTTGCAAACATATTAACATGCATCGTCACATCAGTCCCATCAAATAAAGACAATTAGTAGCAGAAAAAGAACTTATATGACTTTACAGGAAACGGGCATGCATGGAAAGGTTTTTATGATGGGTGAAAGTCCAGTGCAGCCATAAATGAAAACAGATAAGCAGAGAATAGAGACATATGGGAATCAGTTCGAACAGGTCAGACGAAAACATGGACAGCATTTATCCACATTTCACTGTGAGAACACTCTTCAGCTTAATCCTTCTGATTGTGCTTCAAACAGCCGCCGAGGCCACCAGTGAGTACTCATAACTGTTCACTTGGGAGTCACTTGCTTTACTTGATTGTTGATGTCTGTTCCTACATAAATAATGGGCTAAGTAACAGTGTGTTCAGTGGTATAGTTGGCACACACATATTTGTCCTAACTTCTGGCATTTAGACAAATATTGTAAAAGTGTAAGAAAAAAAAGAGAGAGAAAGAGGAGCTGTGGGGTGGAGACATTTAAATTTCTTCAATGCATAAAATGTACTTTATTAACCTTACCTGGACAGATACTGTTACTTTGAAGATATTTTAAAATGATGACCCAGCATTTGCTTTTAAAGCTCATGAATTTTGGAATTCTGGCTCATTTTATCACTATCTTCTTTTAAGATAAAGACTTATTTACAATCTACAGTTAGGTCATAAATTTTATTTTAGATTTTATTATATCTTTAATATTCTTAGCTTGCCTTCATTCAAGCCCACAAAATAATGTCTAACTGAGCATCAGTCAGGCACAACAAGACTGAAAGACACTAGCGATAAGTAAAGTAAACCGAAAGGCCTGCACAGGGTGCAAAATACTTGTGTACCGCCAAAGGAAAATAAAAGACTAAATCACATTACATCAAACAGAGGGGGAAAAAACAAATGCAAATAACAATATTTTAAGCAAATTTATAAAACTGTGAGGATATATTTTACCTCACATCTTGATCTTTGTCACATTCAGTTCTGCCAGCCTAAGGGTTCAGCACCAGTCCTGACCCAGCTTCCCACACCAATCAAATATGCTGTCAGCTGGCTAATTAGCAAAAACTGTGGGGATAGGACGTAGCCTAAGAAATTAAATAAATTACATTAGTAAATCCTTATAATGGCAGTAACGGTCAGTTAAAGGTCACCCCTCTGTGTTTCAGTCCATAACGTTTTTCAGCGTTTTTCATGCACAGATGAATTTTAGCACCTTACCAAAATGGTTATAGCCAACTTGCCAATATTAGGGTTTCATTTAATCAAGCTTCACAAACATTTTTAACAATGAGATGATCAGAAATAAGAATTATGTATAATGTACATGTTAATCATGCTTATGTGCATAGTCACACCACCGAAAGGCCTTTTTACACCATTGATGAAAGGTTTGATGTCTTTTTTAGCTAGGTCATTGGGATTTACAATAAACAAACGTGATTTCATGAAATTAGGAATATTTCATAAAAAGGAATATTGCAATTGCAGATGTTAAATGTATTATTTCACTAATCTTGTAATTTGTTCAAACTTCCACTAGTCTTTTTTAAAGATACATTTCCCTTTTTTCTTATTTGTTTTTAAGAGCTTTTAATCCTTTTTGTTGTTTGAATCACTTGAGTGATTATGTTCTGTTTAAATGTGCTTTAAAAAAAATAAACTGACTTGACTTGAAGTCTAAAGGCATTTCCACTATTTTCAGTGGAATTTATGCTTTCTGGGAATGTGGTAAGACAGTGAAGGTAACAGCGGTATTTATGCTGCCAGCTGCTGTAGCAGGAAACATAGGCTGACTGTTTATTGTCCATTACTTTTAATGTGCTCCTCCTGACCTGTCAGCATTTCAATAAACTACACAGTCACATCAGAAAGAAACTTTTTCCACATTTTATTTAGTTGTGAACTTAATTTTGATAGCCTATAATAACCCTATAATGACAAAATAATTTTTTAAAATGTATTTATTTGCCATGTATCTAAAATGGAAATCTATCTGTTGGTGTTTGAACTCAAGTTTAGAAATGTTTTTAGCTGTATAACTTCCCCACAATCTGCACTGCATGGCAGAACAAAGAAAGTCTGAAAATGTCATGTTCAGACACAAATATCTGCTAATCAGTGCTAAGCAACATTAATATAAATATTTAACTCAATTCAGTTCAATTTTATTTATATTGCACCAAATCCCCAAAAGACTCTACAATAATACAGAGAAAACCCAACAATCAAACAACCCCCAATGAGCAAGCACTAGGTGACAGTGGGAAAGAAAAACTCCCTTTTAACAGGAAGAAACCGAGATGGTGCAAGTATGTCGACGAAACAAGGGAACACTGGGGAGACGGTAACAATAATTAGATCAAAACAAGCCAAAAACAAAATATTACTAGAATAACTATGAAAGCAGAAAGAAAAACTCTGAGAAATAATAAATAAAACTCAAAATCCTGAACATATCAGCCTTGAGACCATGACACTTCTGAATACAGATCATGTAGAAATAGCTTTTGGTCCAGTAGAATTCCTCATATTTTTTGTTCTTCAAACTTTAGCATCTGGCACTTTAATTTCTGCTACTAAAATGCATTTAATGTAAAACAAAATTTACAACACAGTTTAGAAGTACTTTCTCTGTGCATAAAGAGAAATGAATCCAGTAGACATTTATTAAATTGATTCTGGTCTTTCTCTTTAATTGGGACATTTTTTTTTCTCCCCCAACAGTCTGTTCCGCTCCTTCCCCCGTGGAATTTCCAGAAAACAACGAGATAAATGCTGTTGTGGTGACAATAAATGTCGAGCCAGATGTGACTCTTGAATTTAGTCCTCCACCTGCAAATCCAGACAACCCATTTGCATTGCATGAAAGCAGTATGACAGCTATAAGGGTGTTGGACTATGAGGTACAGTCATGACTAATAATACCAATAAGATCAAAATGTGTCTTAGTGTCATTTCTGCAGTAAAATCTGTTGAACATAAAATTTGTTTTGTTTGCAGACCAAAACCACTTATGTGGCCCAAATCATGTGTAAACAGACAACCACAGGACTGACGGTAACACAGTCTTTAAACATGTTGAAGAGGTTTAATAGAAAACATCTTCAGTTTTTCATTCTGTTGTGTGATCTCATTGAAAAAGTGAGAGAATGAGGTTTCCTATCTCGACAAAAGTCAGATTCACTGGATGAATGAGTGCCACAATCTGTTGTAATTCTGGATTTGTGTTGTGTCACATTTTCAAGTATGCAAATAGAAAACCTTCAGATCATGAGTTTTGCATATACTTATTGGTCACGTGTCATCTAAAACTTGTAGAAATACTAATGTCTAATTAAATCTTTGTTTCCAGGTGCCCATCACTATTATTGTGCTCATTAGTAATGAGAATGATAACCCACCTGTCTTTGATAAAAATGTATACAACGTTGAAGTCAGTGAGGTAAGGGTTGAAATAAGAAAGATTTTTATTCATCTTTGTAATATTTTTTCTTTTTTATGGTGAGGGACGTGTCAGTTGTTCAAGCTGAAGTTCTCATGTCTTCTGTTACATGAACTTTATTTGGTGGTACATTTTTTTTTATAGATGGAACCTATAGACACCACTGTGGGGGTGTTCCCTGCCACAGACTTGGACAAACCCTCTCAACTCTACTACGTACTGACATCGGAATCTGTAAGACCTCGTTTTTTTCTTATGTCCCTTTGCAGGTAGACTATTTAAAGTCAAAGTCATGGATATTAATTCCATCTCCAGTGCAGAATAAGGTCAAAGATGTGTAGTGATCTAAACATTTTTATTTTCTTATTCATATCTACAGAATTACTTTGGACTGCAGTCAGCTACTAACCCAGCTATTCTTGTTAAAGAACGTCTTGACTATGAAAAAGTCAGAAATGTGCAGCTGGTATTAAAAGTTCAGGTGAGTACTCCACACTGGTGATTATACACAATAATAACTAATAATATTTAACTCTGGAAGTTTCTGGAGGTTACCTATATTTTCTCCTTCTGACATTTTTTAGGACACACCACTAACACTAGTGAATAACAGGGCCTCGTTCACCGCGACCACAACTATTGAGGTCACTATCTTAGACGGAGACAACAGACCACCGTGGTTCCAGCCTTGCACCTCACTTGACGTGGGTGGGGCTGTGATTTGCCAGAGTATTGGCTACACTGGCAGGGTTGTCCTTAATGAACAAGAGGTAAGTTACTTCCAACCATATGTAGAAATCTAAAACAAAAAACAAAACAAACAAAAAACCAGAATTAACAGGTCTTGATGGAATCAAGAAATGTATTTTATCATTAGCTGCCAGTCAGAAGGCCCATCAGAGAGCAACCAAGTCTCTCAAAAAAACTTTCAAGTTGACCACCTGTGCTTTTCCCTATTTTCTGTCAGACAGTGTACATACTGTTATAATCATAGATGCTCACATGAAAAATGGCAAATAGGTCAGTTTATATCCAAATAATCCCCATGAGCCAAAAGTTCAGGCTTCAGACTCATCTAAAAGCTCAGTTTCAGTCTTTTCTACTTCTGATGCTGTATGTCAGCAGACAGAAGAAAGCTGGCTTAAAGGGTGAGTGAGCGACCTGAGCAGCTTGTTTCAGACAATGGATGAACTGAGGGATTGTACCAAGGCCCAGTAAGATAAATAAGGATTTTTTTGACTGTGAATGTTGAAAAGCTACTCTAGTAGAGTTCTACAATAAATGTATTTCACTGTAAACCCAGATAAGTCGAATCTACTTAAAAAAAACCAAGGTAAATTGTTGCCTTAAAATTTTTAAGTAATGAATCATTAGTTGAATAAGTGCAGTGGACTATGTTCAATGTACTTGAGGTTGTTTTGGAATGGAATGAAAGATTTAAGCTGAATGTACTTATGACAGAGTTTCAGTAACTGAAGATACTTAGTTTTAAGCAATCATTCACCACCCATTTATTTAAGTCAGCTTGTTAAGTAAGCACTACTCCATTACCAGTTAAACTAAACTGTATGTTCTCATTGACCAAACTTATCTTTTATAGTTCTTAAAAATCAAAATATGTTTTTTAATCAATCAGAGTGAGACAGACAACCATTCACACCTATGGACAATCTAGAATGACCAATTAACCTAACCCCAGTAACTGCATGTCTTTGGACTGTGGGAGGAAACCCACATAGACAAGATGAAAACTCCCGGGCCAAGGTGGAATCAAACCCAGACCTTCTAGACGTTATGCTAGCTGTGCGGCAGTAGTGCTAACCACCGCGCCACTGTGCTGCCCAACACATCTTTGATCCAATACCATCAATCCAGTCTGTTAAAACTGGTATAAACTAGATTTTTGGCAGGTGCAAAACCTGATGATATTAAGTTGTTTGAATTCAAACACATAATTACAATAAGAGAGACCATTAAAAAAGTACAGTCTACTCAGAATTGATAAGTAATATAGCAAAATGACAGCTGTTTAAGTAATATAAACTCAGTATATTTCTGTAGAAGCTTTTGATTGGACTTAAAACACAATTACAATAAAAAGGACATGAAACAGCTCAGCTTACTCAGAATTAACAAGTAATGTTCACATATTAGGCAATTAATACGAAGTCAATATTTTTGAGTCAAATCAAAATCTGGGTTTACAGTGTGGATTTGGAAATGAGCATAATATGGTCCTTTAAACTGCTGTAAATGTTGATACTTGAAGGCTGGGTGAAAAGCTTGTAAGTTACAACTGTCAGATACTGCCACTTTTAATCCTGTGAATGAGAAGGTTCAAAGCGTTGTTG
Source organism: Australoheros facetus (assembly GCA_030220045.1). NCBI lineage: Eukaryota > Metazoa > Chordata > Actinopteri > Cichliformes > Cichlidae > Australoheros > Australoheros facetus. Next base: position 3,559 of record JASGAU010359981.1, on the reverse strand, counting down.
GAAGACCTGATGAACCCTGTATGAAGCTAACTGAGGCCTTAATGCAGCCTCAAAATTCTGTTTTCATGATATTAAATATGTTTAATCACAATTGGGGACATAACTTTGATTTTGTTTTGCAGCCTGGAGTGCTACCACTGAAGCCAGGACCTCTGTATGCCATTGATGGAGACTCTGGAATAAATGAGGAGATAACATATTCATTCCTAAGTGGTAAATAGCTTTAAAAAAAACTTTTTAAAAAACCTGCTAAGTTTTTGGTTATTATCAGGAAGAAGAAGCCTAGTTTGTTTGTGTTTTAGGAAATGATGATGGTCTGTTTGAGATTGGCCCAAACACGGGGAACATCACCATGCTGAAGCCAACTGATGTGTTGGGGACAATCAGTCTGACAGTGCTGGTAAACATAAAATATTCTCTTGCTTTTATCTAATTCAAATGGCGGCTTCATCTGCTCCAAAAACTGTACCCAAACTGGGTTTGTTATAGATGGAAGTAAATGGATGAAGGGTGTAGCCTAAACAGCAAAATTAAATGCAACCCAGCTTCAGGTAAGACTCCTACAGTGTCTTTTGCTTGAGCCTCAGTCAGGTGTATTTTTCTTTCACAGGCTACTCAGAAAGTTAACAATCATCAGTTTGCCACCACTACAGTCACGATCAGTGTCCAAGTCAAAAGCCTCTACCCCCCAAAATTTCAGAAATCTCAATATGAAGGAGTCATCTCTTCAGTAGGCACCATGGCGATGGACATAGCAAACAAGGACCAGCCGCTGCACATTATTGCCACAGATCAGGACTATTCAGCCACTGAGGTAAAATATAGTTACTCTAAACCCTATAAATCTCTGTGACCATGTGAAAAAAAAAAGTTTATGCTTTGCTGAAGTGGAAAATTGATAGATGGATGGATGGATGGATGGATGATACCCATTGATAGCATGGGTTCCAAAACTTTTATTTTTCTCTTCAGTTTGAATTATGTTTCTTTTTTTGCTTTGAATTATGTTTCCTATCTCAGTTATCTATTTCCTGATGTCATCTTTTGTAAATTTCCTGAAATGCCTTTAAAATGCAGTTTAAAAAGGCTTCTATCTGCTCTTTGTGCTGCAAGACTCTTTGGCTTTTGTTGTGTACCAGTATGCTAAGTGAAAGCAGATACAAATAAATGTTCATTGGATCATTTTGATAACTGCCAACAGTGGTGGATGTCCAACCCTTCTGTCAGCTGTTTCTAGACATGATGTAGTTATTTTCATCAAGGAGGAACTTATACCTTATGCCATGAATTTATCAGAGGCTGTCATTATGCAGCTTAATCAGTTGTGTGTTTGATTACTGACAAAGTCTTTTTGGAGTTTTCAGTCTACCTAATGTTCAGCACCAACTTTTTTTTTTCCTTTTATTTTAACATATGTTCCAACAGGGTCTGAATCCCCACATCACTTATTCTGTTAAGGGAAGCAATGATTTCTCCATTATCAATGGCTACTTATTCATGACTAAGGATCTCCCAGAGGGAACGCTATCCCTGGAAGTGAGTATACAAGTCTAGTTAAAGTGACTGATGAAATGGGCAAGTTTCTTATCAAGCATTTAACTTCCTCTTTGAACTTTCAGGTGCTGGCAGTAGATTCAACCAATGATGAATCAGACACAGCTCTGCTCTCAGTGGAGGTGAAATCAGGTAGAAAGAAACCTTTTACTGGGTGCTTCTGACTCTGCTTGTTCTGTCAATGCAACAAATCAACTGGTACTTATATACCACCTTTCTACTCAGTTGAGCACACACAGCTCTACTACAAGTTTCATTCACCTGAGTACACACATTCATACACTGCTTTTATCTTTGCCTTTCTAATATTCATAGTCACACTGTAATGAATGCATTTCATTCTTTTCTTTCTGTGATTCCTGCATTCTCCTGTCAGCATTTTAATTTTTCTGTGAGTTTATCCCTCTGTTTATTTCCTGTTTTATTTTGAAGGTTAGTTTTTAGTGAAGATTTCTGCATCTTCCCTCCTTTGTTGCTTTTCCTACCCTTGTTATTACCGTGACTGAGTTCCCCTGTACCTTGTTACCCTTCTCACCGCCCTGTTTATTTGCCTAGTCTATACTCAGCTGTTCTGTCCCTGCTGCTGTGTCCTCCCTTGTGTTCTCTGTTGACTTGTTGTACTCCTTTAGACTTAAAATGTAAGTTCCTTTTCTTTTTCACCCCTTGTTGGTTGGTTTTTCTGTCAGCAACTTTAGAACTTAACATTGTAATTATTCATCTGTTTGTTTTTGTTTTTTTACTTTGAGCAAATGTTATCTTATATCTATATTGTACCTCAGTTTAGTTTTGTGTGGGTGTGTCTGCTGTCTGGGGTTTTGTTTGTGGGTTAAAATCTGTTAAAATTTGATTACTACACATGGCTTTGTATTGTATCTGGCAATATATTTCCAGTAAGAAAGAAAGAAAGAAAGAAAGAAAGAAAGAAAGAAAGAAAGAAAGAAAGAAAGAAAGAAAGAAAGAAAGAAACAGTTTTGCAAACAAATCATGTTAAAATTTTATTTTGATTCCATTATAAATTCCTTATAAAAACAAATATACAGAGCGTGATTTTGGAATCTCCCAGATGAGAGATGGCCAGTGTGAAAGAACTGGGACTCCAAAACAGCGGTTCTACATCACATCGTAAGAGAGGTTCAAAGTTGGTTTGCTGCCTGAGACAGCCTTGGATGAAATTTTGATGGTGTCAGAAGCTTAGGATGACCATCTCGCAGTGTGACTGCAACTATGACATATGTCTACATATGTCATATTCAATAGGAATTCATCTTGAAATGAGACAACTGCACTTGACAAACCAAACCCAGATGGAATAGATGGAAGTAATATGTGCAAAGCAAAATGTTTGGAATACCAACAAAGAAGAAAGTCTTGTTGATTTGTGGCCATAAACCCTGGTAATATGATGTGTCCACCAGTTGTCATGATCAATCCAGGGGAGTGGCATGAAGACAAACAGCAGAAGGATAACAGCCATGTATCCCTTCCCAGACTGAACAGAGATTATCCACATGCATAAAGATTCATGTCCTACACAGGTTTATTAGATCCAGGTTTCACAATGTGGCTTGCAATAAACTTAGAAGAATGCTAAAATTGCATAGGCACCTAAGGCGTCAGTGAAAACGGAGACATGCGGTAAAACCATTAAGCTTCAAATGGTTAAGCTTCAAAGTGTGCTCTCCTCCCAGGTCTCACCACCAGCAGTTTACCTCTGAGTACTACAGACTTTATCACCACAACACCCATAAGCGAATCCACCACCACGAGCAGCATCTCAACAACCAGCCCCAGTGAGAGCACCATCTCCATCACAAACTCTGGTACATTGACCCCTGAAGAAAGTGTCTCTACTCCCAGCAAGGCACCACCAGGTGCTCACCCATTTTTCTTCATCAAATCAAATGTGGGCCTGTTGGGAAGAAACAAACTAGCAGTAAATATAAGACCAGTAATTTCCACGTTAACAAAGAATTGAACACCACGGATTTTAAAACAAATCAAACAA
>JASGAU010359975.1:0-10266 GCA_030220045.1 Australoheros facetus | reverse complement strand
GTAGTTTTTATTTAGTTATCGTCTCGTTATCGTCATGAAAAAAAGGTTCGTCGACGAAAACTATGACGAAAATATTTCGTCAACGAAATTAACACTGCAAAAAACGTGGTAAAGTTTGGACACATTTTAATTTGATAGACAGACAGAGTGTAGACTGCAAAATAAAAATTTCATATCGAGCAGGCTCCACAAACATCCTGCACAGACATATACGACATGTTCATCCATCAGTGCATTAGAAGAACAAAACAGGGCAGGTCATTCCAAGAAGGAGAAACAGGATCGACACCTCAAAGGCTCTTGGTTTTTCTGAGTGTCAATCTTTTGTTTTATCATTTGTATTTGGAGCACTCTATTCTATGTTGAGTATATAAAGAACCATTTGATATGATGTATGTTTTTACATTAGTAATTCATTTCACACATTTTTTTAAGTAAAATATGAGGAGCCACTTGGGAGCCAAAAGAGCAGCTCTTCTTTGGGAGCCAAACCTAAAGAGCCGTAATTCCCATCACTATTGTGAACGAACCTGCCCTTCCTGGTGAAAGACTGAAAATTGCGGTGAAATCATACTATAGTGCAGCGATAGCCAGAGTCTGGTGTTTGCGATGGGTGGAGTGCTCGCAGAGTGTGTGTGTGTGTGTGTGTGTGTGTGTGTGTGTGTGTGTGTGTGATTAAAATGAATTGGTTTATTGATATAGTGTATGGTTTGGATGCACTGTTTTTCTTAGTGTATGAACTTGGGATGTGTAGAGATTACTGCTGGTGTGTTTAGTTGTTCTTGAATCACAGTTTTTAACTGACAGTTATATTTCAGCCCATTGAAATGGCTGCAGACAAGAATACATCAGTTTCTTTTGGGGTGGTAGGACATGACCATAAAGAAATGAAGATCCTGGAAAATCCACAGAAAAAAGGTCCACACAGGCCTAGTGGAGTTTAAACCCAGGACCTTTTTGCCAGGATGTAATATTGCTGTCCCTGACCCACCATGCCATAAAACCAAAGTACAAAATGTCTATTTGGTCCAGAGGTGATTTACATTTAGATACCTCCATAAAGTTTCTAAGAAATCTTCAATAACGTGCTCTTACCTTGTCACTGCGCTGCCAATTTCCATTTCTCCTTAGAGTACTTTAGCCTCACACTCTAGCTTTAAAGCTTCACATTGCTCTCTGAGGGTCAAAAAACCTTGTATACTACCTCAGCCAACCACTGTTACTTACCATTAATATTTATACACCACAATTGATATTCAGAAACTGTACAATGAATGTGTGAAGACGAGTGAAAATGAGGGACCCTGGTGCACAAACACCTCCATTACAAGCACTCAAATTACTTCACTTGTTACTGCCCGTACCACTAATAACCAATTTTCTTGCTGAAAGTCTTTCAGGCCACAATTGCATTGAATGTAATAATTAGTCATTTAAAAAATCATTTTTATATAAATTATAACACGAACAGTCAAATTTCCCAACTATAAAATGATCAGATATATAAAGTGAGAGTGAATTGAAAGATTGTCTGAAATTCAGGCAGTCCACTGCTCAGTAAATCTAATATCAAACCTCTATTATTCTAATTTAATACCCTATTTAAATGGGACCTCAGGACATCCCGTGATTTTTAATAACTATAGAGATTGAGAGTGATTTTAATGCTCTTTGAATTTTCCATACCTCAGTGGTACAAAGTCAAATTTAAATCAACTCTTTGCAAATGTTCGACCTGAATATTATTGTTCTAATGGTGAAAGGACTGAAGAATCTAAATTACAGTAAATTTTCCACTATTGTGCACACTGAATGCTTCCCACCATCACCTCATTCCCCTTGCCTGGTTTTCATGCAACACTGCTGCGATTCATATTATAGACCGGCTCATTTTTACAAAATTATTGGAATTGCTGCTTTACGATTTAGGAGACCGTACTAATTTGAGTGTAATTACAACGTCCTTTTGAGGTGAGCAAAAGGAAGGAGAGAAAAGTCACACTTAAGGAATATTTACCTTCTCATTCCAAAAGCACTCTAAATAAAGCGCTGACATCCAAGTCCGCCTGACATTTTTCACATGTTTTAGAAATATGAGTATTTGTGTATTAAAAACAGTGGGAAATCTTGAAAGCATTCTTGGTTGAATTCTTGCTTTACTTACTTACAAACTGGCAGCACAATCCTGCCCTCATGCAGCCGAAAAAGTTGTGTGTGGTATTTGGGGTCAACACATTTTCCCATGGGAACCACATATATGTCTGTGCCTAGACTAAACAGCTGGAAGAACATTATTCAACTGGAGACATTCCTTTGACATTTTTGCAGAAAAAAAAAAGTTACATTCAAAGCTTTGGAGAAACTTGGCAATAACTCCTTTGTCCAAACTGATAAATACTGTGGTGATCTATTCCTGAAAAGAAAAGATCAAGAGAGAAAGGATTAAAATAAAGGGTGAACTTGGAAAAGTATCTGTGTCAACAGGTATTGGAAGTGCAAAGCCAACCTTACTCACAGACCCCTTTTCCCCCCAGTGCGTCTGTGTCATGTTGAATGAAGAATTAAAGCACAATAATCTGCTTTGTTCTGGGTCCCTTCTGGCCTGGAAAAGAAAAGTAAGACTGACAGAAGATGAAAACTTTAGTTTTGTTGAAAGAGACTGTCTCCTGGAACTCATAACTGCCACTCTTGAACACTCATTCCCAAGATGACTTGCCAGATTATTTTCTTTATTTCTTCTTTTTTAGTCTATTGAAATAAGAACCTACCTACAGTTTCTACATGATTAAAAGTTGCACAGTAGTAGCTGAATTTAGAAATTGGTGCAGTTTATGCTGCTTTTTTATGCCAGTACTCTTAGTGTTCTCAGATCAGACAATGCAGAAATATACAGTATATTTTTTTATTTTACATTTGTTTGATTTTCAAAATAACATGATTTGAAATCAGTCTTATTACCACCACAGGAATGTCTGCTGTTATTCACTCACTGGACACTTCATCAGGTTCAACTGATTGTTAACGGAAATATCAAATCAGCCAATCATGTGGCAGCAACTCAGTGCATTTGGGCTTGTAGACATGGTCAAGATGAACTACTGAAGATCAAACCAGGCGTCAGAATGGGGAAGAAAGGTGGTTTAAGTGACTGAACACAGCATGGTTGTTGCTGGTCTGAGTATTTCAGAAACTGCTGATCTACTGGGATTGTCCCACACATCATCTCTTGGGTTTATAGACAGTGGTCCAAAAAAATTAAAATATTTGTTGATCCCAAAGGTCAGAGGAGAATGGCCAGACTGCATCATGCTAGCAGGAAGGCATCAGTAATTTAAATAATCACCGGTTACAACCAAGGTATGCAGAAGAGCATCTCTGAACACGCAACACATCCAACCTTGAAGCAGATGGGCTACAGCAGCAAAAGACCATGCAGGGTGCCACTTGTATCAGCTAAGAACAGGAAATTGAGGCTACAGTTCACGCAGGCTAAACAAAATTGGACAATAGATGATTGGAAAAACATTGCCTGATCAGATAAGTCTCAATTTCTGCTGCAGCATTTGAATGGTAGGGTCCAAATTTCGCATAAACCACATGAAACCATGAATTGCATCAGTGGTTCAGCCTGCTGCTGGTGGCAGTGTAATGATGTGGGGGATATTTTCTTGGCACACTTTGGGCCCCTTTGTACCAACTGAGCATTGTTTCAGTGCCACAGCCTGAAGTATTGCTGCTGACCATATCCATTTCTTTATGGTCACAGTGTGCCCATCCTCAGATGGCTGCTCCACGGAAGATAACGCGTTATGTCACGAAGCTCAAATCATCTCAAACCAGTTTCTTGAACATGACGAGTTCACTAAACTCAAATCGTGTCCACAGTCATCCGCTCTCAGTCCAACAGAGCACCTTTGGGATATGGTGTAACAGGAGATTTGCATCATGGAATCACAACATCTGCAGCAACTGCGTGATGCTAGCCTGTCAAGATGAACCAAAATCTCTGAGAAATGTTTCCAGCATCTTTTCAAATCTCTTCCATGTGGGCTCTTCTGAAGGCAAAAGGGGGTCCAAACCACACATGCATTCTTTCCTTGGATGCTTGAATTGATTCAAAGTTCAGAATTACCCACAAGCTCTCAATATTTTGACTTAATTTATATGTTGAGTTTAAATTAAGACTTGAGACTGACTTGAATCTAGATTTCTGGTAGACACCATTTGTAACTTGGCAAAAACCTTAAAGAGTTGTAAGAGTTAGAATCAATTTTAATCATTAGGCTGGAAATAAACAAAAATACCAAATGTCAACTGCTGTATTACTTGATTTGGACTTGTAATGGTAAGCCTGAAATTCGATCTGGTAATGGTTTAATATTTGTAAAGTTCAGTGTTTAGAACATGCAGCCTCATTTTCTTCTGCACCTTCCATAATTACACCCTCTATCTTTGAGTTCTGACTATACTAGAGCCATTTTTTGTGTGACATATGACGGACTTGTTGGTCTCTTACCAATCACAGCTCTGTATTATGGCACTGGAAAGCGGGCGCATGTTAATGTTTGGCCCTAAATCCAGAACAAAGGCTGGCAACAGTTTGAAAACAGTTTGAGTCCTATTTTAGAAGTGAAGTGATGGTGAGTTGAACTGCAGTTCACTTTGGACCGTGGCAGGCAAGTGACTGGCTGGTAGGCAGTTGGCTGAATGAGCAGATCGCAATGACTGCCTCGGATGAAGCGTGGCAAGCCGAAAGAGCTGAGCTGCTGACTGGTAAGGTGCTGGACAAGTAACAGGCAAGCACAGGATTAGACAGGGATGCAAACAACACAAGGACTGACTGAACTTGAATTTAGGTTGGCAGACTGAACACTGCCGAAGAAAGGAGTGCAGAGCAAGTAGAGCACTGTGGGTGAGTTACAAATGCACATATGGATAGGCAGCAGGAATGGAATGGAGCACCACGCCCATCCCAGAGGCATGCATGCAGACACACAGAGAGAGAAGCAGTAACTGAGATTACAGTCATCGTGTTAAAACCGACCCGCATTAGATAATCGGGATCGGCCTGGCAGGAGCAAGATGGAGTAGAAGTTTGTTTGAACTGGGGAGGGGGCACATTCTGTCAGGGCAAATGAGACACAGGCTCTGAGATTCATCCGGATCCTAAACTAAAGACAAACAGAAGAGCAACAAAAAATACAAGGAAGCAGAGAAACAGAACAAACACTGGGAATGAGGGAGAGGCACAGCCAGGCCTATGACAGTGATGGGGATCAACTAAAAACAAACAAAGGCAGGAATAACATTGTTTTTCCAGCTTTCTCTTTGCCATTGATATAAGAAATCCAATATTCTCTTCATGTTACAGGATATGGCAAAGATGTGTTGGGGAGTTAATAGATTAGGACAGAAGGTTAAAAAAAAATCTGAAATACGCACAATGTGAGATTAACTCGATACTCTTAATCAGATAAAACAGTGTTAACGCTGCTAGAATCCAACCTTCCTCACGATCACTGGAATCAAAGCTTCATAATCCTCTTGACTAATAACAGTGAAGAGGATTAATAATACTTATAACCAGGCTTGGCTTCACTATGTAACACAGTTTGGTAGTTTTATTATTTATTTACTGCTCTCTGTGTTGATTACGTGACTGAAATCTTTTGTTTAAAAACATGTAGAAAATCAAGTCATGTCACTACGGCTGTTGAACAGGCAACTCATAAGTAATATTGTACCGAGGCCAGGTCAGTGTGCAAGTTTTGCTGTTTGAAAAGGGAAAGTATGTCCTCCTGAGGTGAAGTTGTAGCCTTAAAAAGTCCCAGTACTAACTGTACAGTATAATGACCTTAGATATGTTAGCCAGTAGAGCAAGCAGGGTCTAGCAAGCATGATGAAACCAGAGCAATGCCCTGCTTCTAGCATATGATCAATGACAAGAAAGTATCACTATGTCAGCGAAGGACTGCACTGCATGCCAAAGGAGGACACACACTCCCGGAGGACCTTGAACAGGCAATGCGATTCAGTCGAGGCAGAAGAGGTTAACATGCTCCGTTCCACATAAGGAGACAACTTGTGGTGTCATTTGTCAAATCCCTGTTCTCTTTCACTCTTCATAGGGTTAGACCTCTTAGTAATCTAACAATCTGAATGTTATAGGCCTATATTTCCATAGTGTATCAGAGGGTGACATAGTCAGACAGATATTTATTATCAAGTAAAAATATTTCATTGTTTTTGTGATAGAGACAATGCAATTAGGAGGATTACTTTCCACCTTTTAAAACAAAAGATCTGTTACACATAGACTTTATAGCTGCAGCTGATTTTCAGCTCCTTTTTACTGTTGGGATTTAAAACTGATTACACAATCCCAAATTAAATTGCACTTTCTGAAATGCAGCCTAAAGAGACACTAAATAAAAGTATTTGTAAACTGACTACCATCACGATGGCAATGAAACGTCACTGATGCAGTGACAAATCTAAAATTTATGAGGTTATGTTTCCTCCTCCTTTTATTTCATGAAGAAAAAAAGCATTTATTGCAAGATATTTAATTATTTTTGTTTTATCAATCAATATCTAAGCACCTTATTGTGTAGAAAGACGGTATAAGAAGTGCAATTCTTACCTCATGAGGATCTCAGGTAATGTGAAAACATCGATACTTGGGGATTTAAAAAAAAAAAAAAAATTGCATCAATTTTATGAGTGTGTGGGCCAGGCTGTTCTCATTCCCGGGGGATTGAATACTCCTGTTTTGTCAAAGTTGCTGGCATATCACAGATATGCACAATGTGTCCCTTGGCACTGGTGCCAAGACATCTCTCAGCAAACATGGTCGAAACATCGTTATCTCCTCAGTCTAGACGAGTCCAGTCAATTCTGACAAATAATGATTACAGTGAAAAAAAAGAAATGCACTTGTCTTTGTTTTGTTTTGTTTTTTTTCTTCTTTTGTTACATTTGAATGACAACTTATTTGATTCTGCAATGGCTGTGATGAGACAGTCGCATAAGTTCTGCTCCACATAACAGTAGTATTAAAAGGAAAAATCTTTTTTATTTTATTTTAAATGTAAACAAAACAAATATAAACGCAAGAATTTTGTCTCATTGTGTGCTGCAGGGTGAACTTGTAACATTAAGTTAAGCAGGCTGGAACCCTGCAGTGCAGCCTACGTGCTCTTTTGATCAGTTAGCTCAGCAGGATGCAGAGCCGAAAGTTACAGGTGAAAATCTCACTTGTGGCGGGTTAGCGTTTCATGAATACTGCCCACATTTTTTTTTTCATTTTGTTCAAAGTAATTGTCATAAAAGAATTGAGGTACGCAGACGTCGCCTTCCTATAAAATCCTTAAGGAGAACATTCAGGAATTGACATAACTTTCTCTTGGGAAGTACTTTCCAATCAAGACTAGATAGTGAGAAAAGAGTAGTATATTTGCAGGGTTATCTCATTCCTGCAGTGTTAATGTCGCGAGGAGGAATATTTTCCTAAACCTATCCAAGTAATTTTTGGTGCCTAAACCGAGTGTCAGCAAATGTAGAAAGCAACTGGAAACATAACAAAATAAAGCCCCCATATGGGACACAAACCAACTCCTGTGCTGTCAAATTTATGACTTACTTCATTGGCGCGTAGACTTTGAATGAATGGTTGCGTTTGGCTTTATCTAGAATACCTTGATGACATCTCAGACTGGTTGATGTGTTCATGTAAATATAGAGAAATATTTTTCATTGCATATCTTTCCAATCCAACCCAAATAGCTCCAATTACAAATAAGTAAATACTGCAGCATTTATAAGTTCAGTTTAGGGGTTGGACTCCACTCCTTAAAACTAATTGGAAAAAGGTCAAACTAAATGAGAAAGCAACTAACCCTTTTCCCAAGAGTAAATCTAAAAATGATTCTAGGGTAAACAAATGAGCTAACGAGCCGTAATTCCGAGGACTGTGCTCCTAACAGCGTCACCAGGAGAGGCCAGAGCGGGCCCAGCTAATTGGCATCAGTGTTCAAAGTTGCACAATAAAGGCTGGGCATGGTAACATATGCAGCAGTTAATAGGTTTTAGCATGTGAAATAAAAGCAGTGGTGAGCTCATGAGGGGGGCAATTATGACAAAGCTGCGCACATCCTAGATAACCGTTTACTTGACTCAATCTGGCTAAACCCCTGGGGATGCAGCTTGCAGCAGCTCCAGGGGCTGCAGAAACCAACAAGAAGTGGAAGGCGGAGAGGAGAAAATGAATCCATATAAACAATCGTCGAACAAGTTCTGCACACACTAATAATGAGCATATGTAATATAAAGCCATCTGGATTACAGTGGAAATACACATCACACAGAGGCCTCTCCATGTGTTAGATTCATATGCAAAAAAACACATAAAAGAATTCCATCTGAGTAATGCTAAAATGCAGATTAATTAGCACAAACACAACAAGCAGGAAGGCAACTGGGTGAGCTCCCCTAACCAAGCTGAGATAGCATAATGCCGTTCTGTGGTTATTTTCACAAACCTAACAAACTTCCTTCAAAGCCACAGCTGTGCGTGTTAGTAACTCGCAAACTGTATGTATATTATTACAAACTGCATTTATAGACAGTATTTACCCACCTTCCAGCAGCTAATTGGTTCTGGATAATTTCTGTACAGTGTGCTATCAAAATTCAATTCAAATTCATTACAGCACCAACAGTCATCTCAGGGCTTTTTAAATTGTTTGGTTACATGATACAACTAAAATCTAGACAGAAGACTTTATACACAGAGAGGGGAAGTGAACAGTGGAGAGAACACAGAGAAACAACAAGCAATGTAACACGAACAGAAGGTGGGTGGAGCCGCAAATCTGAACCAGAAGCATCAACAGAAAACTAAAGAAGTAAGACAGAGAGTAAAAAGCACAAAACTCAAATATCCACTAATTTTAAACATGCAGCAGTTTAACCTCCGATTAAAAAGGCTTTTTCTTTCTAAAATCCCCAAAAAAGATAGTTTACAACTAATTAATGGGCTTTCTGGAAGAGCATAACATTCAAGAGGTTTTCTAAGCTGGTTTACAAACCTCTCACAGCACTGAATCAGCTCTTTTAAGAGTTTTTTTTAATCCTCCTCTACTCCCGTCTCATGTGGGGTCCCACTGGGCTCAGTTTCAGGCCCCCTTCTCTCTCTATTTGCTCCCACTTGGCTCCAAACTTATGAAGCCCAGCATTTCATTCCACTGTTAAGCGGACAAGTCAGATTTACAGTATGTCCCTCTTAAAAAGAATGATGCATACTCTGTCAGACTGCTGCTCAAGTGTCGTGAGGGCATAAAGGTCTGGATGATTCTCACGTTTTTAAATTTCAGTTTCAGATGTGATGGTTTTTGGTGCCACTACTACCTGTTCTCTCAGGTCAGCTGATCAGCTACACCTGAATGTGTCTAAATCTAAGTGTAAGCTCAGAGGGGACTGTTGTTTCATTATTGCAGCTCCTAAAATGTGGAACAATCTGCTTTTGCACATTAGATAAGCCTCTTTTTTGTCTTTTTAAAAATCTCTTCTCCTTGGCTTTTGACTCCTTGTAAGATGTTTATTTGATTTGATTTATTTCATTTAATCTTTATTTGTTTTATTGAATGTCTGTTGTTCTTGGCATTTTTCATGGCTTTTGTTTATTTCATTTGTATTTTGTGTGTATTTTATGCCTCATATGAGCTGGTAAGTTGCTCTTTATTATGTCTTTTATTTATTCTTCTGTGCAGCACTTTGGTCCATTGTGGTTATTTAAAAGTGCTTTACAAATAAAGCTGGTATGGTACTATACAGCTAGATCATTTGGACTAGTGAAAGGTAGGGTGACCAGATGTCTCACTTTATGTGGGACAGCACAGCATTTTTATCCATTATCGAATTGTCCCACATATTGAGGCAGTGTCCCACATTTTATTGGCACAAATTGCCAAAAGTAAACAGTAGAAAAGGCAGTAGAATAGGGGGAATGCATTAGTGTATAAAGACTATTGCATAAGACCATAAAATCCTTTTATTACTGTGAATGCTGCAAGCATTCACAGTATTGTTGTTGTATTCTTTATTACTGTGAATGCTGCAAGCATTCACAGTATTGTTGTTGTAATCTTTATTATTTATTATTATTATTATATGTTCTTCCGTACGTTTTTTGACCGCTAAAAACTCAAAAACCCTTTAAGCTACAGAAACCATTAAGGTATCAAAACGTTCAGCTTCTTCAGGAGA
>JASGAU010359969.1:0-12895 GCA_030220045.1 Australoheros facetus | reverse complement strand
AAAAAAAGATTATTATTTACAATTTTACTGTGTAGTTCTTATTAGCTGAAACTTTAACCTCAATGCGAGAAAGACGGATGAATGGATGGGCAGATTTACCATTTCAAGACGTTCTTCACCTGTGATTTGTTTCACCGGTTCAGGTCTTGTAGTTACCTGGAAAAAAAAAATATTAACAATGGTTTATTCCCTGCCTTTTAGTTGACATTTTCCATTTAAGTTTGCATCTTTTGGCTTTAACTTTTGATTGTCTATTATTACAACAACCCTTCATGCCCCATGTGACATATAATTATATACCTCTGTCATAGTTAATATGCATTATTTGAATATGATCAGATCAGTTTTGTGTGGAACAGCATGGGAACATCATGTTCTATTGCAAGCACAATGGACAGTAACTGTTTTGTCTCTCCAGCCATTTCTAATTTGAATTGCTTTTTTCCTACACAATATTTACTGTAGCACTAAATCCGAGTCATTATTAGACAATTATTTCACAGCTTTTCAAATATTCACCCTGGATGAAATACTGAGCAAATAATTTAAGTATTCACTGCCACTTGTGCAATTTAGTTCCTTGCTTGTAAATTCACCAGCCCATGTGTGCAGAACTCAGCAGCCACGCGCACAAAGAAGCCATGAGCATGCTCGCACAGGTAACTCTGTTCTCAAAGCTCAGTTCTGCTCACTTTAGTCAACCTGACTTTTGGCAGTTTGGAGGGCGGAGCCAAAAGGAAGTAGGGACCTGATGGTCACTTTCAAAGCAGTGAAGCCACAGCCTCTGTGACGCACAGGTCAGTCAGGACGCGCCCATAGACATCTTCAGGACCACCGGCCTTCCTCAGATTGACAGCCCACAGTGTGTGAGGAAGCCCAGAGCAGCAGTTGCAGCTCTGCTACTCCGGGCTATGCTACAGAAGTGTTAGGAGTAATAATTTGGCGGCTTTTTCACTAACATGTCCTACTAGCACGACCTAATAGCCGATAGTGGCAGTTTTGCGAAGGATGGGTGAATGTATCCCGACAGGGCCTACTAACAGATCTAATTTAATGAAAATAAAATATCTATGGCTAACGTGATTTTTAATTAAAGTAGGTTTTTAAAATATAGTGCCTACAACCTCAAACCCGTGACGTGTTTCAAATGTAATTCTTTGTCTTGAAGTGTTGCTGCTGGTTTGCTTTTGCATATTTCTCTCTATCGGGATTTTCTCATATTCTGTTTCTGCTGCCTCAGGTTTTATGCTCCAACACACTTAAGTATGTGTCTTGTATTGTCTATATTTTTTTGATGTCCAGGCCTCTCACATTGTTCTGATTGTAGCGATTTGAGTAGCTGCAAACACCCCAATGGTTTTCCATGTTAAAGCATGGACCGCTGGCCGAGTGATCAGCTGACACAGTCAGACCGAGGAGTTTGGATTCATTGTTACAAACCTGGCTAGTAAGAAAATGCTGATGCTAGTATATATTTCCTAATTTATTAATTCATTAATTCTGATGTTTAATCGTGAGATAGTCACACAGTTGGCCTTTTAAAAAAAAAAACCCTTTTACCCAAAACAGCAGCTGAATGCCTCTCTTTATTCAGTGTTTCACTCCAGCCTGCTGTGTGTCTTATACAATGCAGATCAACAGTGAATCACTGCAGTAGGTTAATCACAGAAAGGATGTATTTGATGGGTTTTCTTATGGTTTGAAAACATTAATAACTTTTGCATTGTGTTTTCTTCAGAAGCTGAGGGTCCAAAGTGTCAGTAGCTGAATCTACTTCTGTATGCTGTGGTTATTCAGGCACTCGTGGTTTGTGCTGCAACTTAGTGTGTGTGTGTGTGTGTAAAGAGGTGCACCCGTGAAATTAATTTATTGCCTCACAGTTGTTTTATCTCACACGCAACTTTTGACATAAACATAATTCTGTATCCACACATCAGTTACATCAGTGGTGGGTATGACCATGCATCACATAATGCTGGGATGGAGGCAGGTTTGGGACCCAGATTGCGGGACTTGGGAGTCAGAACGTGAACAGAAAATATAGTTTTAATGCCGAAGTCGCTTCCAAACACAGAATTTGCAGAGATGGACTGGAACCAGGAAACACTAACTGTCATGGGTTGAGTGTGTGTGGTGGGCAGGATAGGACCCCAGGATGCAGACTCAAATTTGAACTTAACGGTGGATTTATTGTGTCAACAGAAGAAACTAAAACTCAGCTACACTGGAGCTGGACAGGTGCCAGAACTAACTACAAAACAATGGTGCTGGAACACACACACACACACACACACACACACACACACACACACACACACACACAAAAGACTGGCAAAATAAAACAGGAAGTGACTAACCAAGGTACACGCAGACTAAACACAGGGGACTGGCACACAGACACGGGACAGAGATGCAGACTAGTCACAACACTAGGAATGAAACTCAATATGAAAACACAGGAGGTCAGGGTTAAAACAAAATGACAAAACAGACACAAGACCATAGATGCAGGGGAGACAGGGACAAAGGGAACAAGAACATCAAAACAAACTGGGAGATAAAAACTCAGGGAAAATAAAACTAAACAAAACGCTGGGCAGACGCCCCAGGACATGACACTAACTAGGAATATGGAAAACAGAACTCAGCACTGGGAATGAGAGATGACACAACAAAGAGCGAGGGATAATGTAGACAATTTATACACAAGGTAACGAGGGGAGAGGAAACAGGTGGGAACAAATCTGGTAAAATGAGACAGAGCAGGTCAAAGTACAAGATACAAAGTATTTAGTACATTGTACAAAAATACAAAAGACCACCAAAGTTAAACAGGAAGCAAGAGATAACAGGCTCACACATGCAAACTAGACAGAGGCAAAATACAAATATTTCTTGTCTTATGAATTGGAGATTTGAGTAGTTGTGGAAAAATGAATTACCTGTTGAGTCACCATTTGAGTTTCCTTGTCAGTCTTCTTTCCATCCTTCTGTTGATCAGTGTGCTTTCAGAAATACAAACAGTGCATAGTTGGTTACTTGTCTTTTATTTGGTATTCTTTGCTCAAGTTTGCATCATTCTGCCTTTCTTAATCTAATATTAGAAATCAGACAGATGTTTCTTTCCTGGTGACAAAAACAGCAGCAGCATTGCTGAGGCAGACAATACTGATATTCAGAAACTAACAAGAGTGACATAAACTACAGATCTGAGCTTTTAGACATCACCAACAGAGGTGCAGGTAAGAGCTTAAATATCCAAAACAGTTTGTTAAGATATGCTCTTAGCCTGGCAGCTATCTAGTGTAGTGTCTGTATGATAGTGAACATAGGCGTAGTGGGACGTGTCCCCACCAATATTGGAGACAGGCGCATTTGTCCCACCCAAAAATTACACAGCTGAGGAGAAAAATACTTGACTTTGAAATCTTTAACTCAAGGACTTTTGAGGTGGGAGACAGCAGCAGGAGCCAGAAACTCTTGGATGAGGTAAATCGGTCTGTCGGGAATGTTGCTGTGAATATGGTTGTTTTTGTCTTGTCAGTTTACTTTCATATAGAAACCAAATCTTTTTCAGTCATCTTAATCCTGGGATGATCACTCGTCCAATATTTAACTGCTAACTTTGTCTACAAGTTAGCTAAACTAGCCCAAATGTTTGGTTATCTCATTTCAGCTCAATGCCCCCACCAACAAAAAAGGCTGAAACAGCAGCAGGACTCAGTTTGATTTTTTTAAAAAGAGAAACGTCAGTGTGAGTAACAGTCACACAACACAAGGGCAACACCTGATCATAATTTATCAACATGTGTGACAGCATATTGGATATGTGTAATAATATCAGGAGAATGGTGGTACACAGAGTAATGACTCAGCTGAATCAATGAAAGGTGGAGAGGCTGAAGAAGGTCAGACAAGGTCTTAAATTAGTTTAGCGAAATATGTATTATCCCCTTATTACTTTTAAATATAAAACTAAACAATGTGATCATGAGAAGAACGGGTTCAGAGAGAGGAGAGCCTGGTGGAGCTTCAGGTGTGAGGTCAGCTTTAAAAACCATATTAATTATAATAGATCCAGAAAGAACAGGTGAGGACTGATGTCAGGTTGATTTTTTTTTCCAAGATAAATTTTCAATAATGTTTTCATTATTTCCACAGTACTTACAAGAGTATGGGTTAGGTTATGTTTAGGTTTCCAGGTGCAGTACAACACCCCACTAGAGTTGGTGAAATGCTTCTCCATAGTCACCAATGAGTGGATTTTTTTTCTCGTGTATTGTAAAATGAGCTACCTTTAGGTTCAGGAGCTGAGCCTCATCTCTGAAACCATTTTGTATGTTTAGTTGCAGCAATGCAGCACAGAGGAGACGGGAAGAGTAGAGGGTGGTACAGGGCTCAAGGTCAGGCCTTAAAATAAATGAAAACTTTTACTGTAAGGGTCAGGTGATGCTGTTAACAGAGTTGACAGCATATGAGATATAATGTATAGATCCTAGGGCTGGACAATAAA
Organism: Australoheros facetus; assembly: GCA_030220045.1. Lineage (NCBI taxonomy): Eukaryota > Metazoa > Chordata > Actinopteri > Cichliformes > Cichlidae > Australoheros > Australoheros facetus. The sequence continues at coordinate 8,382 of JASGAU010359969.1, read as the reverse complement.
TCAATAACAATATATATCGCAATAGACGTGTGATCAATATAGCATTTTTTTATGCTTTGCTCAGAGTATTTATGGATCTGTCACGTTTCCAATATGTGTCCCCCCCAATAGTAAACTCATTCCTATGCCTTTGATGGTGAATATGCACATGCTGCAGACTATTTCCTGCTTTATGCTATATGTAAGAAAGGACAAATAATTTTTGGCACTATTGATCAATTTGGCACAAATCTAATAACAAAACAAAGGAACCAAACAAGGCACGAGGACACATGACAAACAAAATAACACAGGAAGAACTGAACAAGGGAAAATCCCTGAAAAGACTGAGCTCTATATGTGGAACACTGGGGAGGCAGGGTAAACTGAAAGAAGAAATATATATAATATAATAAACATAATGTACCCTGCCTCTCGCCCTGTCAGCTGGGATAGGCTCCAGCCCCCCCGCGACCCTGAACAGGATAAGCGGAAGTGAATGGATGGATGGATGAATAATAAACATAACATTATGTAAAGGAAGCAACAAGCTGAAAACACAGTAAGCAAACTAAGAACCAAACTGAAGAACATGGTCAACTCAAGAGTAAATAAAAACACAAATTACTGAGTCAAATAAAGAAAAACAGAAGCACGACATGAACAGCAGTTTTGGTTATTCTGTTACAAGCACAGTGGACAGTACCTGTTCTGTCTCTCCACTCACTTCCAGTTTTCATTAAGTTTTTTTCCTACACCATATCTACTGTAGCATTAAATCAGAATCATCATCAGGCACGTTTGTCACAGCTTTTCAAATATTCACCCAGGATGAAAGTTACATCATTGGTGGCTATGGCCATATATACACTCAGACAATGGATAAATACAGAAATTATAATAAAGAGACTTCTGCAGCATTGTCTGCTTATTCTGGTTCTAATGTAAAAGTTTTATTCAGCTCCGGGCTCTTAGAGGGCTGCATCAGCATTCACAGAATTGGTTTGTTATTGTATGTAACCACTTTATCTTTGGCTCATGTTTCAGTGTTTCAGCTGATCATCTAGACCTAAGAGGGCTAACTGGGTGGGGGGCACAAGACAAATGAGCTGGAAAGAAATATTTCAAACATGTGGAAAAAACTTTCTGTGGTAATAAATAGCGTGATAAATTAAAAATTTGAGTTAAAATTATGGTTATGAGTTTGAGGTTTGAGCTCAAAAGCATATTCATTTGGGAAAACAATTCATGACCGTTTTATGATAATGGATGGAATTACCTGTGAAGCCTCCTCTAGAACTTCCTTTAGAACCTCCCATACAGGCTGTTGAGTCTCCTGTTTAAATGTGTTCAGAAAGACAAATGATGAATAATTTATTTGTCTTTTATTATGTATTTTTGCTGTAGTTGGAAAGGCAATAAGGCTGGCAACTCCCTAGAGCAAAGTCTGTATGATAGTGAATATGCACATAGTGCAAAAGTATATGTAGCTGTGAAAAAAATGAATTACCGGTTCAGCCTCCTGTTCATCCTCCTGTTCAGCCTTCTTTTCAGCCTTCTGTTGAGTAATGTGAGTAAGACAAACCTGTCTTTTATTTGGTATTCTTTGCTCAAGTTTGCATCATTCAGCCTTATTCTTAATCTAATATTAGAAATCAGACAGATTTTTCTTTCCTGGTGACAAAAACAGCAGCAGCATTGCTGAGGCAGACAATACTGATATTCAGAAACTAACAAGAGTGACATAAACTACAGATCACCCAACAGAGGTAAGAGCTTAAATATCCAAAACAGTTTGATGGGATATGCTATTAGCCTGGCAGCTATCTAGTGCAAAGCCTGTATGATAGTGAATATGGACATACTGCAGCCTTACAGCCTACATTTACCACCACTGAGTGGGTGTGACGTGTCCCTCCTCCTGCACATTATTCAAGTAGCTCCTTCACTTGAAGTATTTCATTTGTGGAAATGAGTTTGAAGCAGATGATTTCCTGCGTTATTCTATATGTAAGAAAGGACAAATAATATTTGGCACTATTATCATTATCATGGTTTTTACTGTATTTCTACTTCAGCTGTGAGGCTGTACGGATTTTAAGGGGTATAAAAGTAATTTTTCCAAGAGGTGGCACTAGGAGAAATGTCAGAGTAACAACAGTCAGTGGCATGAATGTTAATGTCAGTCAATCTAAAATTTTGACAATCTGGATAAAAGTGATGAACCAATTAAAAAAAAAATCATGGACCGACGTCTGATTGTTTACCTCGATTTTTTCCAAAACAGTGTCAGCAGCATTCAAAAATGTCTCCCAGTCTTTATTGTCACATGTCTGCAACATTTGATTGATCAGTTGCTTTTTAGCTGCTTTTCTTAAAATCTCTGTCCGTACACTGCCCCCCTCCTCCAAAACCACGTCCTCATAAAGAAGTTTTCCAGAGCAACAACTCTGGCAGTTTCTGCATCCAAATGCCGTTCCCAAGGCAACGCAAAGAAGTCCGACTAAAAGTACAATCATGCCAATATTCTGAAGAAGAAACAAAAAACAATATTACAAATAACCAACTGAACTCCAACAACAATTACAATCATTTTAATGACTTATTTTGAGCATTTTAAATGTCTCAAAGTGCTGTAATAAGGACTCTTTCTTTAGATAAGTATATCGTTTTCAACTCATATCAGATTCCTCTTCCTCATTTGACGTGATGCAAATGAGATACTGGAGACAGTTACAACACTTGTTTCTCTTCTAACCACAAACATGATGAAGTGATATTTCAAATGCTTAGTTGGATTCTATCTCCAACCAGGTAGAACAGAAGTCAGTTTGTTTTGAAAGGAATGTCATAAATTACATGTTTCATGTTTTTGTCCTGCTCTCCTTTCTCTGTGATGCTTCACACAATTTTCCAAGTACTTTAAAGGGGACATATCAGCAAAATCCACTTTTTTAGCCTTTAAATACATTTTTCTGCATACTTTGAGTGTCTATGAGTGCAGAAAATTTAAATGTATTCTCTCCCGGTGCTGCGTAGATATCTTTATATTCTTTTTTTATATTTCTTCATATTTTTCAGTCTGTTTAGTTTTCTCTATTCCCAGTTACATTTTCTTGTCTATTGCATCACAGTGTTTGCTGTGGAACTGCTAAACAAGGTCATGGACTTTCAGCTAACAAATTTTGTGAATCCACCATGTTTGAAGGCGTGGTTCTGCAGGTCTGTCGTCTTCATCCTCCTGCTCTCGCTCAGACTCTGGCTCAGACATGTTAAGGCTGGATGGACGAGTCTTCCATTGTTGACATCTTTAATAAACTTGGGAATAAAAAGTTTCTCTGCCGGTAGATAATCGTATAGCTGCTATTAAACTACAAAAATGGCCGAACAGGGTGGAGTGGAACGCTCTGCGACCTGGAGGGGGGCGGGGCGTGAAATGTCTCATTCACATTTTAAGAGACCGCACCATAACGAGCTGCTCTAAGACGCACCTCAGAACAGGTGTAAACGAGGGGTCTGTGGAGCTGCAATAACGAGGAATTCAGACAAAAGCATTACAGTTCTACTTTATATAAACCACAAGTGAATGATTTACATATGAAAAGGACGGATTTAAAAGCATGATATGTGTCCTTTAATTGAAAGGTGCTTCTGCATTACGTTTTGCCATGCAATGTTAGTGAGGGGACGTGTTATTCCTCTCAATTTCAGTGTATTGTTACTCAACAGCTGATAATGATAATAATAATAATAATAAATCAAGATTATGAATAATGTTTTGTTATTGTAAATGTTATGGGTAGTTGACAGATTGATACTAATTTAATAAATCAAAACTTTGTTCCATTTCAAACGGTGCCTGAGAAACAAAGAAATGCAAAAAGTGTTGCAACTGCACTGAGTCTCCCACATATTTCACTCTGGACCCTCTGAGGTGGGATGTAATCACCGGATCCTTTTATATCTTTAACTTACTCAAATACTGTATACACCAGTGGCCATTAAAGCATGTAGTGATCCCAGTCCAAATTCACACAATATTAAAACTTGTCTCAGATATAATTTTCATTTTCTAAAGCTCTTAATAATCATAACATCAAGATAAATAAAATAATGCCAACCCAATCATTTACATGCATGCAGAATATGTTGGGATACACAGGTTGATCTGACTGAGCAAAAGACCACAATAAAAGAATAACACAGACTGAGATAATGTGTATAAGTAAAAAAAAAAAACTCACCATGGAGGAACTTTTCATCTCTGCAATTTTCTTTCTGTCGACATCTGTTTTTTCATTTTTGCAGGCCAAGTCTTTATAAGTCTGATCATAATTACTATTACAGCAAATGTACCAGTCGCCATCAATTAACACGGCCAACACCCAAAGCAGACCAACGCAAATAGCCTTCATAAATTGATAAAATAAAACCGCGAAAAATCTGCTATTACACTGGGAGCAGCATTTACGTGAACATTGACATTTCATACATCTACGCGAATACTTGAAGATTCTCTGAAATTTCTCGTCTGTCCAGAGTTGTAAAGTTAATAAAATGAAGGAAGGCATGAACATATATAAACCGCAGATAACTCCATCGCCTTTCTCGCAAGTGCACGGTACATCCCTGTCAATCACATAATTGTGAACAAAAATCACAACCACTGCAACATAGGTGCCGTATTTTCTAACATTAACTTTTGGCAAAAAGTTCTTCATCTTGGTGGAAGAGCTGCTTCTGCTGAGAGCTGCTGCTTTCAGAGTGTGAATATTTTGACAGGAAACCATACTCTTCCTGTTTATTCATGAAGAACGTTGTACCGAGGTTTCTTGGACTGGGTTAAAGATATGTTGAAAGTGGTTACGCATAGTTGCTGTGGAAAGACTTAACAGGATGTAGTCAGAAACATTTAAAGCTTGTTAATAAATAATCAGAGAAGGACAATTCAATAACAACGTGAAATCCAGCAAGAGAAATCTCTTTTGGTTTTCCACTGCTGACACCAGGTTTCTCTGCACAGTAGCTTTCCTGATTTACATAAATTACTAAACTTAATTGGAAATGTAGAATATGCTTTTTACCATGTTTGATTTTTTATTAATTGCATGATGAAACAATTTACTCATTGTTTTGAGATGTTAACTTAAAGCAATCGAGTAACAACAAAAACAGTTATATTATTTCACCAGAAGGAGGAAGCAGTGCACTAACATGTACTGAGTCTGCTCAAAAGAAGAGGAATAGCCACTTGGGTGTGAGCATGCCCAGTAACCCACTTCACGTCTTAGCAATTCCCTGTTTTAAGGTCACTGTTGCCAACTTGGGACTTTGTCATTATATTTAGCTAATTTTGGGAGACCTGTATAATATTTTTTTCAAGTGACTAGCAACAAATCTAGCAAGTTTTTCAGGTGTTAGAGACTTTTGGAGGCTGCGTGTTAAAGCACCAACTGTTGTGTAGTTACTGTCTTCAGTGAGCAGCAGGTGCTGCGTGAGCCCCTCCAAGTCCCAACGCGCTGAAAGGTGGTTTCAGTAGCCTCGCACAGCAATCCCCACAGAGGAGATCCACACACACTATTATGCATATACACTGCAAATGAATCACGTGTGTATGAACCCACCCAGTTAGCCAGAGTTTCTCTTTTAGGGTCATTTTGCTGGTCCCAAGCTAAGAAAAAGGAGGAGGGTTGAATGTAGAGCTAGCTGTTCATTTAGGGTGTTTTTTTAAACTCAGTTTTCATCTTTCCAAGAATTTTATTCATCTCTCCACCTAATTATGCAAATGAGGTGATTACCATGTAGTGACTTCTAGCAACTTTTAGGACACTAAATGGCTACTGTCTTTACTGAGGAGTTGGCAACACTGTCTCAGGCTAAAGATTGGCGGCAGTCTGTGTAGCATATAAAATAATGAACATTTGATTGTTTGTATTTTTGGGGGGGCTCATTTTCTCTTTGGAAGAAAAATTTGAAAGGTTATCAAACTTGTAATATGTGTCTAAATTAGTTTCTTAGTGCAGCTGATATTAATTACTTGTTAAAGTTAGCTTACTAACTCTAACTGACTTCGCTAATAGTTATTATACAAATTGTTAATGGATACAATTTTGATGGATGGAGTGTGGTGAAGCTTGTTTTGGCAGTAAAGACTAACTATCCTTACCACGAGCCACAGAGTCCTCCAGGAGTTACTGCAGGTAAACTCCATGCCGATGATAACTACACTGATTGTGTTAGCTGCAGAGGCAACTCTATATGAAGTTTGCTGTAGCCACACTGGCTTGTTTGAATCTTGATTTAAAATATAATTTGTATAGAAGCACAGTTGTTTCTATAGGTACCTGACTTCTCTCTGTAGGTTGTGCCCTCATTACGATGCTGAACATATACTTCACACACATGAACCTGAGTAACATCCATTCTTAATCCAGAGGGTTTAATATGATGTGGGCCCACCCTCTGCAGCTACAACAGCTCTTCTTGGAAGGTTTTCCACAGGTTTAGGCGTGTTTATGGGAATTTTTGACCATTCTTCTAGAAACACATTTGTGAGGCCAAACATTGATGTTGGACAGAAGGCCTGGCTCACAGTCTCCGCTCTAATTCGCCCAAAGATGTTTTATCAGGTTGGCTTGGCTGGAGGCCAAAAGTGAAGGTGGAGACCCTTGAAAGCGACTTGTGAAGATGGGGACCTTCAGGCAGCTTAGTACCCTTGGTTTCAGGCTCAGGGAGAGTGGGACCCACTGGCTCCAGACTCACTGGCTTACACGGAGGCTGCTCAGCAGGACCCCTTGAAGTTTGTGGTGATGAGATCCACAGGACCCTCCGAATTCTCTGGCTGAGGCTGTGCAGAGCACACAGTCCTATCCAACAATGGGGGTGCAGCAGCGCCAACCCAGGTTGTTCATGATATTCAAGTTGCAGAGGTTGCATCCTAGTAAACAGTCCATGCAGAGAGCAAAGCAGCCTAAGGCAGTTAACTGAAATGGATCATACACTGCAAGCAGTTTAATACCGTATCATCACAATATGGTAAAATGGTTGTGATGGCAAACTAATGTGATCTATTAAATCTACTGCTGGATGTGTTTTAGTATTACTAATGTTGAAGTTTATCTTCTTGTTCATCAATATAGCCACACCTCTTTGTTTTGAGTTGTAGCAGGCTGAGTGCGTATGAGGGAACTGTGGAGATGTGAGTGTGTGTGTGCAGATGTTTTGAACATGTGTCTCCTCATGAGAACCTCATGTTTAAACTAACTGGTGGAGTGTTGGATGGACAATAAAGGGGTGTGTGTGCTGTGTGTATGTGTGCTGTATGTAAGGTGAAGTAAACAAATTGCTGAGTGTGAAAAGAGAAAGAAAAAAGTGATATAAGTGAAATAAAACAATGCAAACACAAAAGAACCATTATAAGGTTATTTCAAACAACAAAAGGAAAACGCAAAACAATGCATATACACAACATGCTGGTTACCTGCCTTTACACCCTTTAATGCTGGTGATGAAGGGTACTTTGCATCATGCTACCATTTGTCCTATCGGGAAAATTCAAAAGATTTGTTTTCTTTCTTTCTTTTTTTAAACAGCTTTGCTGTGCCAAGAGGAACTGTATTGTATGTTCCTCTTGTTGTTATTATTTATTAATTGTTTTCTTCTCAAATTTTTTTAAAATTTAGCTTTAAATGGGGGTGGGGTCACCACTTGCTGCACCTTTAATAAAATACCAAAGCGCACACACAAAAAGAACATTGATTTCTGAAAGCTGAGAAATTGCACCTCACACCCAATATAGGGTTATTGCGGTAATTGTTGCAGGAAGTCTATGGACAGCAGGACATTTGAAATATGTTGTGTCGGCAATGGGGTGAATTATGCAGACATGTTTATTTGATCAGTGTAAAATGAGAGTAGGAAAAACAGATAAAAAAAACAGAAAAAGGTGTTAGTATGACTACAGACTAGTTTCCCTGCCATCAGCAGAACTTAGAGTTTTATTCATTGCAACCAGCTCATCATAATCATGTGCCATGTAGAAATCAGATTATATTGCCTGCTCAACCCACCAGTATGAGCTTGTCTACATGTTTCAACATTGTTCCTGATGCTGTTTGTGCCTCAGGAGCTGAGTGAGGAAACATTGCAGTGTGCCATTCTCTCAGAAAGCTGTCATAATCAAAGTATCTCCTATATCTTCTATACATGAAAAACATGTCACTTCACGCTGTGCCTCATTCTGAACATAGAAGCACTCAAACCCAACAATTCTTTGGCTTGAGGCTACACTCTAACCATGACTCACTTGAATTCAATTCAATTCAATTCAATTTTATTTATATAGCGCCAAATCACAACAAACAGTCGCCTCAAGGCGCTTTGTATTGTGGGTAAAGACCCTAC